>JAWQEG010004104.1:0-15590 GCA_033782935.1 Petrolisthes cinctipes
CCAACAACATCTCGTATTTCCCCGGCCCGCCTCATAAAGAGTCCCATGGGTGGTGGGGAGGAGGCAGAATTTCCAGAGTTAATATTTTTTCAACAAGTAAGAACCAATTACAGTACAGTTCCCGGAAGAAACACACAAGGAAGGCTCAAGAAAGAAGGGGTGGGTGGTGGTCACGCACACACACATGCACACGCAAACACACAAATGTAGGCACGAATAAGCACACACACACACGCACAGGAACGTACGCACAAACACAAACGCAGTCACACATGCACACACACACACACACACACACACACACACACACACACACACACACACACACACACACACACACACACACACACAGAACACACACAACACACATATTTATCCTATCAGCTAAATTGAATGCTTCCAACAAAACGACCACTTAAATGGAAACAACACATTTCTCCTAATTAAAAAAAAAAAAAAAAAAAAATTGTCGCGTGGACTGAAAAAGAAATAATTACTCTTATCATAAAGCCTCAACGAGAACACTATAATCACTCATTCTCAAAGCTCCACATCGATGTTACAATACCAGAGAAGAGAGAGAACTGTTGATCGGGTTTGTACTACATTTCAAGGGGTCATATGCTGTGAACGAAATGAAATGGATGCGATTGATTGATTCCCCCAAAGTACTGTACGTCACTAAAGAGACTTCATTTTAAGATAAGCTGTTTGGTGGCATGGTGTGGAGAAATAACTGGTAGAGAATTAACTTTAAGTGGGAAGTATAGTACTGTGTTGGTAAATCTGGGGCAAATGATTCCTCTTAGCTATACAGTAACTCCAAACAACAGGTCATTATTATTTTTGTGAAACCGGTCGTGTTTCATGGTATATTTTGGTGGAGGAATCAAGACGCTCTAATGAACCAAAAGTATACTATTCCTTTAAATGTTAACCATCTAGTAGTAGTAATAGTTGTAGTAGTATTAATAGTTGTAGTATTATTAGTAGTAGTAATAATAGTTAAAGTAGTAATCATTGTTGTAGTATTAGTAGTAGTAGTAGTATTACAAGCTTCAGGTGATATAGTGTCCAGTGAATATTCTTTTAAAATGGAGCATCAAAACTCTTCTCTTCTCGAGTTTCCCAAAAGCAGGAATTACACGCGAGTAATATTTTTCCATGCCTGAAGCTTACTACTCCCTGGCACCGGGTCCAACAAAGAATTTCATATTTTCCAAGATTTAGGAAAGAGGAGATGAGAAAGCGAGACAACGCTATAGATAAAGAGACGCTGGGATGAAGACAGAAATAATGGGAGGTAGTATAGGCTGGTGGGGAATGAAAAAATAAGGAAGGAAAAGATGCACGAGGTAATGATGTAGATATGAGATGATGAGATGAAAACACATATATAATGGGCTGATGGGGGATGAAAAAGTAATGGAAAGAATACATGAATGAATTGCATAGACACGAGACAATGAGATGAAAACAGTTATGATGGAAGGTAGAAAGCTGAGGAGAAAACAGTGAGAAAGTAGACGACAGAAAATGCACGAGTGAATGATAGAGATGAAAAGATGAGATGAAAACACAGACAGACATTGGGAGGTAGAAGGCTGAAGGGGAATGAGAAAGCAAACTACGAGAGAGAGAATAATGTAGATAAAATTATGAAATGATGAGATGGAAGACCTTCAGGCCTCTTCTCGGTAAAAAGACAAGTCAGGCTCAGTCATAATAGAAAAGAGGGGGAAGGAAGAGGAAATGTAGGATGTTCAGTAAAGCGAAAGGATGTGAGTGGATATTTATACTTTTTCCTCTTCTCCTCAGGCTCAGTCATCATAATAGAATCCCCCTTTCTTTTGTGTCTGCCTAGTGAAGAACTTCATATTATTTACAGCGACGTATGTGAATGTAAAATAGTCGCTTCCTCGGCTTGCTTGATTATTATGATTTTTATACGATTTATGAATTCGAAAAAGCATACCGGTACCTATTTTTCTATATCTCTTTTCATTCGCGACACGGTAGACGACAAAGTTCACCATACTTCCTACAGGGGGGTAAACGGCAGAGGTCTTTTGACGCTGGCTGTACTATTGGAAGGCATTTATTCATGTATTTACAATTGGACGCTTGAATAGGACTTGTATGGCGTAAACATTGGAAGAGTGGGCCGGGATTCAGGCATTGGGATATTGCATACAAATCACACACATGCCCATACACACAGGTAGAGTTGCACACACACATATATATATATATTCTCTCTATATTTGTTTTGCCTCTCTCTCTCTCCCTCTCACAACACAACACACAACCCATATCACTATTGATCCACGAACCCTACTACAAATGCCGATAATCCCCACGACACATCCTAATTAGTCCCCCTCCTTCACTGTACATAGGGGAGCCAGAGCAGAAAGGACATTGTGGAGCTGAAAGAGTGAGCATGAGGAAGTGGTGGGTTGGATGAATGGGTAAGAGAGACTTGGAAAGGAAGAGGAGGAGAAAGGAGGAGGAGGAGGAGGAGGAGAGACAAACGAGGGTGATGACGAGTGGAGATAGAGGACGAGTGGGTATAGAAGTGAGTGAGTTTCAAGAGAGGGAGATGGAAAGGGGAAGGGGATGAAGGATACTCAATGAAGCGAAAGGATGGGAGTGGAAACTTTTCTACTCTGTCCTGTTCTCTTCCCCTTGTTTGTACGTTACTAAGCCGACGTCAGCACGAGTTGTTTAATACGTACAGTTGGACACAGGAATTCGTGGTACAGCCCAAGTGAAAGATGGTCAATTTCTCCCAATATCAAGTTCCTTAGTGCCAAATAGGAGACACCAGGGGCAGAAGTCAGTATTGAGGATGGTAATAAAAAGCAAGTACCTGATAATAGACGTTGGTTACTCAAATGGGACAAGTATCTTTCACCTGGGCTGTACCACTAATTCCTGTGTCCAACTGTACGTTCAAACATTGATACGGTACCGCGTTAAAAAAAAAAAAAAAAATTATTGTGTATGTTTTTATATACCTGAATAGTTGTATAGAAAGACATAGAGACAGCTGGATGGTGAGATGGACAGGTGAGATGGACAGGTGAGAAGAGCAACTGGGCACATGTCACACTAAACTATTAACCTGGACACGGGCACCACTCACGGAACTCCATATGAATACAGTAATATGTGATCAGTGTCGCTCACTCAGTGCTCGAGTGTGTTCCCATCGCAGTGAGTGAGTAACAAATAACAACATAATATACGTTTATCTTCGACCCTGTAGCTTGAGGAAGGAGGAGACAGAGAGGAGGGACAGCAATTACGAAGGAATTACATACAGGAAGTAGGGAGGGTTGATGAATTGAATGGGAGTGAGTGGCTTGTGTCCAAATGGTTCCCTCAACCAACCAATTAAAGTACTGCCCACATTAATACAGGCAATACCCCCAACGAGGTTATTGTGGTGGAGTGGTGGCTGGCTGGCTGGCTGGCGTCAACTATTGTCCAACGTGCGGGTAAATTGACTCAGATGGAACGAGACACACACACCACAACTCGGTATGTCTGCTACACCTGGAGAGCTCCGTGAAATATTGCAAAAGTTGTTCAAGGGCTGTCATGCTCCATGGTATATATATGACAGACACATTGATCGTAAACCACACACACACACACACACACACACACACACACACACACACACACACACACACTAAAATGGCCACAAGTCTTGCATCTATAAACGTGGTATACGACCCACTTAGAGAGAGAGAGAGAGAGAGAGAGAGAGAGAGAGAGAGAGAGAGAGGAGCAATTGGAAGGTATTGGAAGAGGGTTTGGGGAAGAGAGTATAGAAGTAGGGGAATGATGGAAGGGAAAGGATGAAAATAGGAGAATAGAAAGAGTAGATAGAGAAAGGGAGAGGGGAGGGAAGGTAAGGAAGAGGAGGGAGACAAGGAAGGAAAAGATGGAGAGAAGACTGAGGAAGAGGAAGAAATGGACGCAGTGGAGGAGGAGGAAGAGAAAGAGGGAATAGGATGATGGAGAGGAGACTGAAAAGGAGGAAAAGGAAGAGAATCAGATGGAGGAGGAAAAAGAGGAAGCAAATTAGATTGAGGTAGAGAAGGAGGAAGGAGGAGGAAGAGGGAGGAGGCCAAGGAGAAGTAGGAGGGAGAAGATGAGGAGAAGGAGGATGAAGGGAGGAGGAGGAGGAGGGAGAAAGGGAAGAGAAGGAGGATGAAGGGAGGAGGAGGATGAAGGGAGGAGGAGAAGGAGGGAGAAGGCCAAGAAGAAGGAGGAGGGAGAAGAGGGATGAAGCGAGGAGGAGGAGGAGGAAGAAAGGGAAGAGAAGGAGGATGAAGGGAGGAGGAGGATGAAGGGAGGAGGAGAAGGAGGGAGAAGGCCAAGAAGAAGGAGGAGGGAGAAGAGAGATGAAGCGAGGAGGAGGAGGAGGAGGAGGAAGAAGAAGAAGGAGGAGGAGGAGGGAGAAGAGGGAAAAGAACTAAGATGGCACTACAATATTATTTCAGAGGGGCGGCGCGAGGTGGGCCAGTTTGTGTCAGATTTGCCTAAATGAGGAGCCAAGTTTGGGCAGGTGGACACTAAAACCAACAACTAACTGGCTCTGTTGGGGGGAACTTGTTGGCTGTACGGGAGGGACTCAGGTGCGGCGAGGCAAGGAGGGAGAAAAAGGAGGAAGTAAGGGAGGTGGTGAATTGGTGTGAGGGAGGAGGAATGGGAAGAGGAATGGGAGGTGGGAAAGGGTGTGAGGAAGAGGGAGAAAGGAAAGAGGAAGTAAGGGAGGTGGGGAATTGGTGCGAGGAGGAGGAGGAATGGGAATGGGAGGTGTGAGAGAAAAAAGAGGAAGTAAGGGAGGTGGTGAATTGGTGTGAGGGAGGAGGAGGAAGAGGAATGGGAGGTGGGAAAGGGTGTGAGGAAGAGGGAGAAAGGAAAGAGGAAGTAAGGGAGGTGGGGAATTGGTGCGAGGAGGAGGAGGAATGGGAATGGGAGGTAGGAGAGAAAAAAGAGGAAGTAAGGGAGGTGGTGAATTGGTGTGAGGGAGGAGGAGGAAGAGGAAGAGGAATGGAAGGTAGGAAATTGGTGTAAGGTAGAGGGAGAACGGAAATAGGAAGTAAGGGAGGTGATGAATTGGTGTGAGGAAGAAAGGAGGAGGAAAGGGAGAGAGAAAGGGAGAGGAAGGAGGGAGGGAGGGAGGGAGGAGGTGTAGGAAGAGGAAGATATAAAAAAGGAAGTAAGGGAGGTGGTGAACTGGTGTGATGAGGAATGGAAGGAGGAACAAAGAGAGGGGGATAAAACTGGAAGGATAAATAGATAAACAAATAAACAAATAAATAAATAAATAAATAAATAAATAAACAAATAAATAAATAAGTTGATAAATAAATAAACAAATAAATAAATGAATAAACAAATAAATAAATAAATAAATAAGTTGATAAATAAATAAACAAATGCATGAATAAATAAATAAATAAATAAATAAAATATGCGACTCCCATACTCGTCTAGGAATTGCTACTCTACCCAACTGTGCCTCGGATACTGAGAGGAAATAAGAGTGAAGACCGTGTTTCTCGCCTCACCCACCACCTTTCCCTCCTCCTGTTCACTGGTCCGTAAGAATATAGTTCCAAAGGGGATGTGACCAGGAATAGATCAAGAGAGAGAGAGAGAGGGAGAGATGGAGAGAAAGGGAGAGAGGGAGGGATGGAGAGGGAGAGAGAGAGAGGGGGAGGGAGGGAGTGGGAGAGGGCGAGGAGACGGAAACGGCTGCTTATGTGAAGGAAATACGGGACACTAAATTTTCACGATCTTGTATTTTTCCTTTTCTCAGTGTGTCCTCTCCTCTCTCTGTAACTCCTAGGCCTATTTCTCCTGTGTGTGTGTGTGTGTGTGTGTGTGTGTGTGTGTGTATGCATAAGTGTATGTGCGTGCATTGTGGCCTGTGTGTACATGTGTGCGTGTGCGTGCGTCTATAAGTGTGTGTGTATTCTCGTGTGTGTGTGTGTGTGTGTGTGAGTGATTTCCCCCTCGCTCAGAATATCATCATGTCCTTCTACTGTTCCCGTGTCGAGCAGTGATGAATATGTAGTAAGGTGGGAGCTGAATCTCGATGTGTATCACTGCCTCCGTAAGCCCACTCGTGCAGTCGTCGTCACCCCAGCATAAATTTGGCCTCAAACCTGCGTCCACATTGGGAAGCAAAACACTCCTATAGTATTATTTATTTGTTGGAATGGTTGGTGAGAGGAGCAGAGGTATATATTGTTTTTAAATTTGTTGTTTGTTTTGGCCATGGTTGAAAAATATCAGTAGGGGAGACACTCACCTGCAAACACACACACACAACACAAACGCAACCACACTCACATGCATTCTCACACCCACACACACACACACACACACACACACACACACACACACACACACACACACACACACACACACACACGTACAGTACTGAGCAATATACGGTCACACTCCTTTCCACGACACACACAAGAATACATGAATACACTTAACACCAAGCCACACTAACCCATACCAACACAGACAACGAAAAGTGTGTTATTATTTGCACACACGCAGACACACGTAATAGAGGACGCGCAAACACACACACACACACACACACACACACACACACACACACACACACACACACACACACACACACACACACACTCACACACACACACACACACACACACACACAGTAATTACACACTCATTTCTTATCTTTCACTACACACACATAATGGGGAGTGCACACAAACACACACACACACACACAATTATTGCACACTCATTTCTTCTTTTTCACTATACACACACACACACACACACACACACACACACACACACACACACACACACACACACACACACACACACACACACACACACACACACACACACACACACACAAACAAACACACACACACAATTATTACACACTCATGTGCTTCTTTTTCACTACACACACATGCATATATAGAGAAGCTTACATACACACACACGTGCAATGACAAGATTTAAACTCTAACCAACTAGGTGCCTGGTAAGGACACTAAAATATTATCGCACTAACTTAAAGACTACCCAATTGCTGAGAAAGGAATAAATATTTACTCTCTCTCTCTCTCTCACACACACACACACACACACACACACACACACACACACACTCTATATCAATCTTTTTCTTCCTCATACACACACATTCTCTCTCTCTCTCTCTCTCTCTCTCTCTCTCTCTCTCTCTCTCTCTCTCTCTCTCTCTCTCTCTCTCTCTCTCTCTCACACATACACACACACACAGTCATTACCGAGAGAACACAGAGCGAGATTGGATAAAGCTTTCTGCAATGCAAGGATGATATTTCTGAGTCGGAAGGGAGCAGATTCAATTACTGCTCCGAGGTGAACTGCGAATTCAAGAACAAGGGCGAGAAAATGCTATCGAGGGCTTATATAATTTGGTTAATTTACAGCTTTCAAATAATGCCCGAAGGATTGAGAGAGAGAGAGAGAGAGAGAGAGAGAGAGAGAGAGAGAGAGAGAGAGAGAGAGAGAGAGTAGAGTAGATTGCAGTGATAGGTCATGCTAGCAAAGAGAGAGTGTGAGAGATAAGGAAGGGTGAGTGAGTGAGTGAGTGAGGAGGGAAGAACTGAATGAATAGAGAGAAGATGAAGTGAGGCTAAATCAATTGCACGTGAGGTTTCTGACGATTTTTTACTACGACAATAATGATAGCAATGTTATTATATATATTACTTATTATAATATTCCCAATAGTATATTATATATAGCTGATAATGATAATATTTCAAATCGAAAAAAATAACAAACATGTTAAAAAAGTAATAATAAAAATGTTTATGGTTTTATGATTAAAAGTATAAATAACAATATTAACATTTTCATTATCACGAACATTATTGTATAAGAGAATATTAGATGAAAAGGAAGTTGAAAATAATGTAACCCAAGGGAGAAAAGTAGCGGCTGCGATGAAAACACTGCTAAGAACACAAGGGTTAAGGGGAGATTTTCGTGTTGGTATATTATTGGAGGGCTACTGATTCCTCCAAACTATACCAGGAAACAAACAACCTCTCTGTTACAAATGAGGAGGTGTCTGTTTCTCGGTATAGTTTGGAGGAATGAATCTGTAGCCTTCAAATTCACCACCATAGAGAATCTCCCCTTAAGTGCCAAGTCTTCAAGAAAATTGTATGAAGGAAATATTAATACCCACGCTGTCATATGGTAGTGAAATGTATATAATATGATAAATCGGGAGTGAGAGCAGTGGAGATGGATGGATGGATATGCTGGGAAGTGTGAATAATGTCAGAAAAATCGATAGGGTGAGAAATGCTGATGAGATACTGAAAGGTGTGGTAAGAGAAGAGTGGATACAGTAGGTTTGCATGGTGTTGGTAAGGGTTTGTAAAGGCTTGTGTATCTGTGTGTGTGTGTGTGTATATGTGTGTTTAGTGTGTGTGTGTGAGTGTGTGTGTTTAGTGTGTGTGTGTGTGTGTGTGTGTGTATTTAGTGTGTATGTGTGTGTGTGTGTGTGTATTTAGTGTGTATAGGTGTGTGTGTGTGTGTACGTCAAGTATATTCCAAGATGATGTGAGTGACGATGTAGCTGCTCTCTCCTGATAGTGACGTGTATAATAAATAAAGTGTCGCCATCTAGTCGGGCAGAAAAAGGGAAGCTACCAACATCATGCATGAAGCTCCACTGTCTCATCTAGAGCGACACTCAATAATCTCGAGGCCTCGCTAGAATCAAGGTGCTACTTACAGCCTACAGTCCCGAGGTTGAGAAATTAAATAAATAAAAAAAGTTGGTAAGGAAATATAACACGTTCGTCGTCGTGGAAAGGATTATATTATGATAGAAAAAAAAAAAAAAAAAAAAAAAAAAAAAAAAAAAAGAGGAAAATGGTGTTAAACTTCTCCTGGTGATGCTCAAGATAATCCCATGCTACAATTTTTATTTTTATTTTTCCCTAGCGTAAATGAAGAAAAATATATATTCACATTTTTCTTTCTGTCTTTACGCTCTTTAAAGATAGACACACACACGGTTAAACGCCTCGCCGAGTTAAATTAATATATTCCCTTGTTCACTAATAGAATTTCCACGCGTCTTATTTGCTAGATATTAATTTTTCCCATAATAAAATAACACATTGGAATTTTCATCACTTCTTCATAATAATCAATCACAATTCCTATTTCACTTTTCAGATTTATTTTTTTCTATACAATTTCCCATGCCTCATTCATCCTTTATTTATCACACATTTCAGTCCTTATTTTCAAGCTGGATTTCACATGCAATTACTCTTCTAAATAAAATCCCATTCTACCGCTTTGATTCCATTTTGGGTATGTATGTATGTGTGTGTGTTTTTTTGTTTGTTTATGGGCAACCAAATAAAACACACACCCGTACAAAAACAAACCGTGAACCATACACTATACACATACACACACACAACACACACACACTACACACACTATACACACACGCACACACACACACACTATACACACACACGCACACACACACACACACACACTACACACACAACACACACAACACACACAACACACACACACACACACACACACACACACACACACACACACACACACACACACACACACACACATACACACACACACACGGACACACGTAAAAAAAAAAAAAAAAAAAAAAAAACGAACGAGAGATATATATTGTAGTGACTGCTCTGTCCGGCTTGCAATAAACAATCCTTTGGCCTGTCGACTACACACCCTCATCTGCGGTATTAAACGAGGCCATCTGTTGGTTGGTCTGTTTCCCCTCCATCCATCCCTCCCTCCGTTGCTGTTGTTGTTGTCTGTGTGTGTGTGTGTTGTTGCTGTATGTATAAATTTGCCCCTAGTGTCCGTTCGTCTGTTCTGTACATTTGGCCTCTGTGTGTGTGTGTGTGTGTGTGTGTGTGTGTGTGTGTGTGTGTTTAGTGTGCGTGTGTGCATATGTGTGTGTGTGCGTGTGTGTATGTGTGCGTGTGTGTGTGTGTATGTGTGTGTGTATACGTCAAGTATAGTAGCCTACATAATTATTAGGTTGTCTGTTCGTATCTATGCTTGTCTGTTCACCGTCTACCTCCTTATCTGTCTGTACGATAATACATACATATAAGTAATTGGGTCGTTTCAGTGTGTGTGTGTCAGTCTGTTCACCTTCTTCCCTTACAGTTCTACCGGTTGTAATTATTTTGTTATCTCGTCCACATTCATCACTTTTGCATATTTGTTCATTATTTTAACATGCCTATTTTACTCGTTTATTGAAATTATATACTTATTGTTTTATGTATGTATTTGTGAGATATAATTCTATCTCTTGTTTATTCATTCCTGGATTATTATTTTTGTTTTCATTATTTATTTGTTTTTCTGAATTACTCGTTCTTTTCTATTATTAATTTGTTTGTTATTGTTTACGTTATTATTTGTTTGTTTGTTATTGTTTAGGTATTTATTTGTTTGTTTGTTATTGTTTACGTTATTATTTGTTTATTTGTTATTGTTTAGGTATTTATTTATTTGTTTGTTATTGTTTACGTTATTTGTTTATTTGTTATTGTTTTGGTATTTATTTGTTTGTTTGTTATTGTTTACGTTATTACTCGATTGTTTGTCCATTCATCATGAAAGGATAATGGCTATCTGATATGTCATTCTTGTGGGGACAAAACTTTCATTCATGCTCATATAAGAACTAAGTCATTAGCAACACAGACACAGACACAGACACAGACACAGACACACACACGCACACACACACACATATATATAGACACTTATACACACACACATAAATAGACACACACACACACACACACACACACACACACACACACACACACACACACACACACACACACACACACACACATATATAATATATAGACACTTATACACACACACACATATATAGACACACACACACACACATATCATCCCTTAGCAAGTCAGGGGAGAATAATGATCCCAATGCTATCATGCACTACAATCAGATTCACAGAGAAGCCACAAGTTGCTGTGTTGTACTGCGAATCACTGGAAGGTACAAATAGATTTCTCCAATATCTCACAAAGCATACCAATCAATTTTTACGACGGTGCTTATTGCGACACTGATGTTAGCCGGAGAATTAATAACAAATGCAAGAATTAGAAATAATATAAACAAGAAAACTATGAAGATAAAACAAACAACAAAAATCATATAAAATAGATAACATAGTATATAAAAACTTAAGCTAAATAAATATATAGCACATGATAAGCTAAAATGAATAAAAGATCCCCTAGCTCACAGTCAGGGGCCAAGGTAAAGATAGATAGATCAGAAATACAAGACAAACACAGCATCATGCGGCAACTTACCCTCCTCGACACAAGACCCATAATGCACCCGCTGACCCAGTAAACAACATCTCCCCACCAGGCAATATTATGTCCCCGGCCGGCCAAGAGAAATTTAGTTATACTCTTTTTCCTCCGAGACACAAATATTACCTGGACCGACCAAAATATTAAGGCTGCCGACCGACCCTCTTTGCGTCCATCTCTCTCTCTCTCTCTCTTTATCATTTTGCATTTTTATGTGTTTTAATCTGTCTCTGTCTGTCTCTGTTTCTGTCTCTGTTCTTGTCCTCTATCTTTTTCTCTCTTTCTGTCTCGGTCTTTTCCTCTATATCTGTCTCTTTTTATATCTCTGTCTTTTCCTCTATCTAACTTTATCTTCTACCTTTGTATCTCTATATCCTTCAATTATTCTCTCAGTTTTATTTTATGTCTTTCGTTTTCCCTTTATCTCTCTGTCACACTATCTGTCTCTATTTTCATTCTAGTCGTAGCTGCACCCATCCCCCACTATACTGCACATTATTCCACCTTTCTTGTGCCTCTAAACGCCCGAACAATACCAATTCCCCACCAATGTGCATAGTTTCTCGTCTCCCTCCTGTGAGTCAAATTTCCCCTACTTCCCTCTTCCGGCCTCTTCTCCTTCTCCTTCCTCTCAAATCTACCTCGTTCCCATCGCCACTGCCTTTTTAATTCCTCCTTTCTGCTATGTACTCGTTTTCCTTTTCCTCCTCCTTCTCCTCTTCCAATCCTTCCTTTCCATATGCATCCTATTCCTGTCTCCTATTTATTTCCCTTTCCTACTATGCCATTCTTTTCGTCCTCCTTTTCCTCCTCGTCCTCCTAGTCATTCCCCCTTCCCCTTTTCCTCTTACACCTTTTCCTACTCTTTTCCTTCTCCTCCTTCGTCCATTTTCCTCCTTCTCTTTTTTCTCCTACTCTTCCTTCTCCTCTTCCTCCTCCTCTCTCTCCTCCTTCTACTCTTCCTTCTCGTCCTTCTCCTCTTCCTTCTCCTCCTTCTACTCTTCCTTCTCCTTCTTCTTTCTCCTCCTTCTCCTTCGTCTTGCTCGCTAAGGAACCTAACTTTAAGGCGAGCACTGTGCCCGACGTCCTTCTGTTTATACACCAGCAAAAAATATGTCCACTCCTCCAGCAGCAGCGCCCCCCCCCCCCCAGAAATATTACTCCTGCAGAAGTTTCCTTGAGGGGGACGAGGGATTGGGGAGGGGGGGGGAGAGGGGGTCGGTAGGGAGATGGTGTGGGTGGGTGGGTGATAGAGGAAGAGGTTCTGCAGGGTAAGGGAGACTAGGGAAAGGCAGGTAGGGGAGATGAAGGTAAGGTGGGTAGGAGGGACGAGGGAAGGGGCCAAGAAGGTGCGTTGGGTAAGAGAGAGGAGGGAAAGGGGTTGAGAAAGTGAGGGATGGGGACAGGTATAAGAGAGGCAAGGCAGGGCAGGGCAAGGCAGGGCAGGGCAGGGCAGGGCAGGGCAGGGCAAAAGAGGGTAGGGCAGGACGGAACAAAGTAGGGTAGGGCAGGGCAGGGCAGGACGGAAGAAGGTAAGACAGGGCAGGAGAACCTAGGCAGGAAGGAACAGAGTAGAGTAAGGCTGGACAGAACAGAATAGGATAAGGTAGGATAATTCAGAGCAGGACGGAACAGGACAAGACAGGGCAGGACGGAACAGGGCAGGACGGAACAGGGCAGGACGGAACAGGGCAGGACGGAACAGGGCAGGACGGAACAGGGCAGGACGGAACAGGGCAGGACGGAACAGGGTAGGGCAGGGCAGGGCAGGGCAGGGCAGGGGTAAGACTGAAGGGAAGTGTCTCTGGGGTACAGTACAAGGTTCATGTATCCTCCCAGATGGTCCACGAGGATCTCAACGTCACATAACTTCTCCATGATGCACATTCTTGTTATTTTTTTCTTCTTCTTCTACTTCCCCTTCTCTCTGGAGCGAAGATGTATGTACCTATGTGTGTGCCGGTCTGACACGATTGAGAATTTACCCTTTTCTTCTCGGTATTTGCCTTTTTTTGTTTATCCGATATAGTACTCACGATCAAAACACTAACTTGAGCTTACGTATGTTGAAGTAGTCTATTATTATCTTATTAATTAACACCAGTAAACACACACATAATAACTATCCAAATACCTCATCACTGCCTCAACTTGTTATATTTCCAAATACTCATGAAAGCTGAAAATAACATAATATAATCAACAATCTCCCTGGTGACACTTGATGCCGTCAGACTGAGTTGCTGCACAAAACGCACCAAAGATCAGCTTGTGGAACGCATCTGCAAGAGAGAGAGAGAGAGAGAGAGAGAGAGAGAGAGAGAGAGAGAGAGAGAGAGTTACAAGGAGTTACAAGGAAAAGAAGTACCCTAGGGGACCTTACGATCCATGCAAAGAGGGTACCTGTGGGTTTAGTTGCGCAAGTAGGCGACCGTCCTCGAATGTGTCATGTGAAACCATCAAGGAACACTCGCACAACGGCTTAAACACCTAGACGGTGGTTTAAGGCTTTGTCTAATCTGAACTTGAACTGATCCACAGAGTTGCTGTTGACCACATCAGCAGGAAGCGCGTTCCAAGTACCGCAGATGCTGTATGTAAAGAACTTACCACACAGATCACGGTTGTATCGCTTCAGTTCAAGTTTGTAGCCATGATTCCTGGTTGTGCCCTCACTGAGTTGGAAAATGTCCCTGTCGTCTACATTGTCAAAGCCTCGTAGTATTTTAAACACTTCGATAAGCTGACCACGCAGTCTCCGGGTTTCCAAAGAGAACAGATCGAGTTCTACCAACCGCTCTTTATAGCTCTTGTGTCTAAGAGAGGGTATAAGTTTGGTTGCCCTGGCTTGCACTCGTTCCAATCTCGCGATATCCTTTCGGTAAGAAGGACTCCAAAACTGGACTGCATACTCCAGGTGCGGTCGGACAAGGGAATTGTACAGACAAAGTACTATCTCCTTGTTCCGGTATCCAAACTGTCGCTTTATGTACCCTAACATCCTTTGGGCTTTCTTCTCAGCCTCAATACACTGCTTTGAGAACTTGAGGTCGCTGGTGATAGTTACACCCAAGTCTTTCTCAGTATCAGTGCTTACGAGAGCATTGCCCTTAAGGTTATACTCTGTTCGGGGGTTTCTGTGGCCTATATGCATAACTTTGCATTTGTTCACGTTAAATGGCATTTGCCACGTGTCAGACCACTCCCCGATTTTCCTAAGATCTTCTTGTAAGCGGGTAGTATTTCCTTCTTTCGCGACATTCATACCAAGCTTAGTATCATCGGCGAATTTGGAAATCTTGGCAACCATGTCACCATCCACGTCATTAACATAGATGATAAACAGTAGTGGTCCCAGAACAGAACCTTGGGGAACACCGCTAGTAATGGGCACCCACTCTGAAGCCTGTCCATTCACTACCACCCGCTGCCGTCTGTCACTTAGCCAGTTCTCTATCCAATTTGCCACATTTCCGTCTATGCCCAGTGCACGCACTTTCCGAAGGAGGCGGCGGTGGGGTACCTTATCAAAGGCTTTCTGAAAGTCTAAGTAGACAACATCGACCGCTTTATCCCGATCATGCTCACTGAAAACAAAATGGAAGAATTCCACCAGATTTGTGAGGCATGACCGGTGCTGCCGGAACCCATGCTGGGAACCCCTCAGTAGCAAATTTGATTCTAAGTGTGCTGTTATTTTGTCCACCATGATGCTCTCCATGAGTTTACAGACTATCGAGGTTAAACTGATGGGTCTGTAGTTTGACGGTTGGCTAGCATCTCCCTTCTTGAAGATAGGAGTCACCTCTGCCTCACGCCAGTCTCTAGGAACGCATCCAGTCTGGATTACCATGTTGAAGACCATGCACAGGTGCCGTGATACTTCACCATGCACTTCTTTCAACACTCTAGGTAAGAACCCATCCGGACCGGGGGACTTGTTTGCTTTTAATTCGATTATTTTTCTCTCGATTTCTTCTTGGGTGAAGACCATTGACTCCAACTTCTCACTGAAGGAGTCCAAAGGTTCGGGAATGGGACCACTCTCCTCAGAGAACACTGAAGAGAAATACTCATTTAAGAGGTTAGCATTTTCTGCATCAGAGTGCATC
>JAWQEG010004105.1:0-80550 GCA_033782935.1 Petrolisthes cinctipes
TCTTCTATATATTTTCAACTGATAACTCTGGTATCATTTACTGATGGACTTGACTCACTCCATTGTAAGTTTTCTCTATGGCCAACTCTCTTTTTTTTCACTTTTGTTCCTCTTAAAGTGTGTGTGTGTGTGTGTATTAGTATCTGAAATGACATATATACACCTGCTCCCTTACATCAATCCATAACTTAAGCCTGAACAAATACAAACCAAACCACAAAGACCAAAACAACAACAACACACACACACACACACACACAATAAACAACACGAGGAACTAACTAGACTAAAATGCTCTAGGCTCCTGAAGAGAGGTAGGAGGGAGGAAGGGGGAGGTAGGAGGAGGGGGGAGGGAAGAGGGGGATGAAGGTGAGGAGGAGGAGGAGGAGGAGGAGAGGGTCATGTAACCTACTACTACCTAACAACCTCTCTCTCTCTCTCTCTCTCTCTCTCTCTCTCTCTCTCTCTCTCTCTCTCTCTTTTAATTTATTTATATATAGGCCTAAACAAGTTCAAAGAAAACTGGTTCTTTTGCGTCGGTGGCGGTGGATGTGTCGGCTATACGGGTGGCGGTGAATGTGACGGTGGTGGTGGTGGTGGTGATCAACATCTTTTTATACCAGACCATATCAATGTTGTTAGAGATTTGGGAACTGTGTGAGGAGCTGCTGATTCACTGACTACCTGATGATAACTGGTTGAATAGTCCTGTGTAGAGGGTAACTGATTGGTTGATTGACTGATTGACTGACTGATGATAACTGGTTAAATAGTCCTGTGTAGAGGGTAACTGATTGGTTGATTGACTGACTGACTGGCTGACGATAGCTGAATAAATAGTCCTATGAAAAGGGTGATTGATTGATTGACTGACTGACTGACTGGCTGACGATAGCTGGTTTAATAGTCCTATGAAGAGGTGGATTGATTGGTTGATTGACTGACTGACTGACTGACTGACCGACGATAGCAAGCAAAATATTTCTGTGTAGTGAGTGGGTGACTGTTTAATTAATTGATTGATTGATTGATTGATTGATTGATTGATCGATTAACAGGTTGACTGACTGATTGATTGAACGTATATATCAGTGAAAAGAAAATACCATATTAATTATTTGTTTTTTCTATTTATTATCTCCCGTGATGAAGTAAGAAAATTGGAGGTTGGCGGAATAAGGGGACAGGCTTGGGGGTGGGTAGAAAGTCTGTCCCCCTATCCCGCAACCCCCTAACCCCCCCCCTCCCCACCCAAGCCTGTCCCCCTACTCCCGCACCCCCCAAAACCACCCCAAGCTTTGTAATTATATAACTTTAGACGATGAGATCATATATTTATCAGTCCTGCAATACGGAAAAAAAAAAAAAATAAATAAATAAATAAATAAAAAAAAAAAAAAAAAATAAAATAAATAAATAAAAGGCTTGGGGGGATTTACAAGGACTTAAGTTTGGAGGAATCTGTAGCCTTCTTATTTACCAACAACATAAGTCCCCCCCCCCTACCCCCACCCCACCCCCACCCCCCACCACCCCCCACGAGACCTTCAATATACTGCATATAATTTTATAGCCTGTGATAAGAACCAACCCCAAAACTACTACTACTATTACTACTACTACTACTACCACTACTACTACTACTACTACTACTACCACTACTACTACTACTACTACTACTACTACCACTACTACTACTACTACTACTACTACTACCACTACTACTACTACCACTACTACTACTACCACTACTACTACTACTACTATTTACCTGACTGTATCTACCGTTTTTGCTAATTAAATCCGACTTGAAGAAAGGATTACGTAAGGCGATAATAATAGACTTAATACCAGTTATGTTGCGGCGGCGGCGGTGCGACGCTGTGGTGACATATGCTCAAAACAAAAGAGCATCACCCATAAACAAAGGTGACACACACACACACACACACACACACACACACACACACACACACACACACACACAGACAGCAAAGAGGCATGATAATTATTCTCTCTAAGTGTGCTCGTTTAGGGATACAAGACTTTACTACATTTTATAACCGCATTTATTTCCCACTAGATGTCTCTGCTTTATGTCAAAAAAAAATATAATCTTCTTAACACACGTGAAACTGAAATAAGCATCACAGCAATTCAATATCCCTTTACAGCGACTGGTATATTACACAATAAACTATATATATATAAATAATAATAATAAACTATAAACAAGACTCTCTCCCCCTCGGAAATGGTTTAACAAAAAAAAAAAATATTGTTGGAATCCCGTGTGGCAAGCGTAAACAAACTCCACCCAAACCATGAAACTGAAAACACATGCACTTGTCAATATGAAGCGGATAGGCGAGTAGTATACTTTTAATAGATTGGAGCGCCTTCATTCCTCCAAAGATTGCCAGGAAACAGACCCCATGCAGATGAAGAAAAATAATAATGGTATCATGTTGCCCTGGAATAGTCTGGGAGGAATTATTTGGTCCAGATTTACCACCCAAAAACAATGTGCTATATGTATGTATGTATGTACCCCATTAATTAACCTAACCTAACCTATGCACATGAACCTTATAAATTATACCAAAGAACTTATAGGAAAAATATCATATAGAAAAAATAGTGTACCTCATTAATTAACGTGATGTAACCTATGCTCATGAACCTTATAATTATACCAAAGAACTTATAGGAAAAATATTATATAGAAAAAATAGACACCAACTCGTACACAACTGGGGGAAGTGAGTCCGTGTTACGCAAGAACTATACTTAGAGAAACCGGTGGCTATAAACGGGTTGTATTATGGTGATTTTGGCGGGAAAACGAGTCTCGAGTAAAAATTCACAAAAAGTATATACCAGTAAATAAACCAGTAAACACCGAGATACAGTCGGCTTTAGAGGTGTGTGTGTGTGTGTGTGTGTGTGTGTGTGTTTGTGTTTATGTGTTTGAGTGTGTGTGTGTTTATGTGTGTGTGTTTGTGTGTGTGTGTGTTTGTGTTTGTGTGTGTGTGTGTGTTTTTATGTGTGTGTGTGTGTGTGTGTGTGTTTATGTGTATGTGTGTGTGTGTGTGTGTGTGTGTGTGTGTGTGTGTGTGTGTGTGTGTGTGTGTGTGTGTGTGTGTCTCTGTGGGTCGCAAGTGAGGGCAAAGGGTGTTGATTTTGATTAATTAAGGGACCCTGTGTGTGTGTGATGTAGTCAGAAAATTGGAGGTAAATGAGTCCTTCAAATATTGCCACGAAACACACACACACATACAGACAGACACACACACACACACACACACATACACACATGGAGGTAAATGAGTCCTTCAAATATTGCCACGAAAACACACACACACACACACACACAAACACCTATAAGGAAGGGGTTTATTTTTTTGGTGGCATGGTCAGGAGGAATCAGAAGCCTCCAATTCTCATATACACGATCATATGCAAAGGTCCTTAAAGGGTGGGGGGTGTAGGGGGTGTAACTGAGGGTGAGGGTCCAGGTGGGGTTGTTAGTTCAGATAAGAGGGGTGAAGGTGGTGGGGGTGTAGTAGGTGGGGGTGAAGGTGGGGGTGTAGTAGGTGGGGGTGGAGGTGTTGTATATAGGTGGGTGAAGGTGGGGGTGTTGTAGGTGGGTGAAGGTGGGGGTGTAGTAGCCTAGGTGGGGGGAGATGGTGATGGGGGGACAAAGGTTAATTAAAGTGGGGGTGTTTTAGCCTAGATGGGGGGAAGGTGGAGGTGTAGTAGCAAGATGGGGGGAGGCATTGATGGTGTAGGAGAGGGGGCATAGAGATGGTGATGGTGTAGGAGGAGGGGGGAGGGTACAGAGGTTCAAATGGGATGAAAGTAGAGGTAACCTAACTAAGTGTACAATATGAGGAAGGAGAAAGAGGTCACCACATAGGCTATACAATATACAGTACACCATGGAGAGACCTAATAATTATACAGTCGATATTAAGGGGGGGTTTAGGGGGTGCGGTTTTTTTTTGGGTGGTGCGGGAGTAGGGGGACAGACTTGGGGGGGGAGGTTAGGGGGGTGCGGAATAGGGGGACAGGCTTGGGGGGGGGGGGGGTTTAGGGGGGTGCGGGTTTTTTTGGGTGGTGCGGGAGTAGGGGGCAGGCTTGGAGGGGGGGGACTGTGGGGGTGTGGGAATAGGGGGAAAGGCTTGGGGGGGGGGACTCGGGGGGGGGGCGGGAATAGAGGGAAAGGCTTTGGGTGGGTAGAAAGCCTGTCCCCTATTCTCACACACACACACACCCTAACCCCCCCTCCCACAAGCCTGTCCCCCTACTCCCACACACACCCAAAAAAACCGCACCCCCCTAACCCACCCCCCCTCCCAAGCCTGTCCCCCTATTCCCGCACCCCCTCACAAGCCTGTCCCCCTACTCCCACACACACCCAAAAAACCCGCACCCCCCCTAAACCCCCCCCCCCAAGCCTGTCCCCCAATTCCCGCACCCCCTCAAAGTCGTGTTCGTTACCACCAGAGATCATTGTAAAATAATATTAAATTTGATGAGATTTGTTTACCTTTTTATGTTATGGTGTTGTTTTGTTTTGGTGTCCTACCATTGATGACGTCACTGTGTGTGTGTGTGTGTGTGTGTGTGTGTGTGTTGTGTTGTGTTTATCGGCCACATGAGGGGAGAAACATTAGACTAGGGTTGTGTAAGGTCTATTATAAGCTCACTCTGGTGCTTAGAAACGGGTTGTGTGTGTGTGTGTGTGTGTGTGTGTGTGTGTGTGTGTGTGTGTGTGTGTGTGTGTGTGTGTGTGTGTGTGTGTGTGTGTGTGTTTGTTGTGTTAGTGTGTGTTTGTCCTTCTGTATAATATGTTTTTGTCTGTTAGTCTGTCTGTATACGCTTGCATGCATGTGTGTGTGTGTGTGTGTGTGTGTGTTTATCTCAACTGGAGTGGGAGGTGGAGGTGGTGGTGGTGGGGTGGGTTCAAATTAGGGGGTTTCAGGGTTGGAGGTCAAACTGGAAGAGAGGGGAGGGGGAAGGAGGGGGCTGAAAGTGGAGAAGGGGCGGGAGGTCCTGAAAATGGAGGTGGAGGTGACGGGGGTGAGGAGGGGTCAGACAAAGGGGGGGGGGGGGAGGGGGGGAGGGGGGAGGGTGATATCGTGGGGTTCAAACGGGGAAGGAGGGGTGGGGGGGGTCTTCGGTAAATAGATGGATTAATACACACACACACACTAACACAACACAACACACACACACAGACACACACACTAACACAACACAACACAACACACACACACACACACACACACACACACACACACACACACACACACACACACACACACAGGAAGAATGATAAATAGACAGAGACAAAGATAAAGATAGACAGACAGACAGACACACACAAACAGATCCAGACATGCAGACACAGAGGACATTCAGTCAACCCACTAGACAGACAGACAGACAGACATGAAAACAGACAACAAATAGAAGGACATAGAGAAGATCATGCAAGGATGTACAGTTGCAAGCACTTATAAATGGTACACTCAGAGTTGTCAGTCCTCATCTCCTGTACCAGTTAGAAGTGCAGGCAATTGTACATACAGTGAACCTTTAAATTTATTAGAAGATCAATCCGACGACGACTTGTTTATTGTATGCTTGTTTACATATCAAAACAATACATATAAATACGTCTCTAGGATGTGTGTGTGTGTGTGTGTGTGTGTGTGTGTGTGTGTGTGTGTGTGTGTGTGTGTGTGTGTGTGTGTGTGTGTGTGTGTGTGTGTGTGTGTGTGTGTGTGTGTGTGTGTGTGAGAGAGAGAGAGAGAGAGAGAGAGAGAGAGAGAGAGAGAGAGAGAGAGAGAGAGAGAGAGAGAGAGGTGGTGTTGTTGTTTATATTTGTTCATCTTATGATATTTACACCTAAAACCCTCTACCATATTCCTTGTGAGTCGTGTATACATAATAAGTTGTGGACAAAAATATATAAGTGAGTTTAATTAATAAGTCCAATCCAGTCAGGGGAGAGAGGGAGGCTGTTTTACCACTAATCCCAAAGAGGGCCACTGATTCCTTCACAAAGAGACCACATTTATACAGAGACAATGTTTGTTTTGTTTTGTGGCACTTCTTGGAGGAATTGATGGCTTCTCTTTCTTCCTCACTCCTTGTAGGAATTGATGGCTTCTCTTTCTTCCTCACTCCTTGGAGGAATTGATGGCTTCTCTTTCTTCCTGCAGCTCTCTCCATTCTTCTCAGTCTCCTCTTCTTCCTTCTTCCCTTTAATCCACTCCTCATTAACAACCCCTCTTTCTCTCCAACCCTCCTCCTCCTCCTCCTCCTCCTCCTCCTCTTTCCCTTACGTCCTCTTCTTTCTGTTCAAATCCCCCTCTCTTTCTCTCTACAACTAATCCTCCCTCCCTTATCCTCCTCCTCCTCCTCCTCCTCCTCTCCTCTTTCTCTTTCTCCCTAAACATCCCTCCTTTCTCTCTGTTCCTCAACCCAACCCCCACCACCACCACCAACAACAACAACAACCACCCCCTCTTCTTCCACCACTCTCTCTCCATCCTTCCCCCACCTGCACCACCACCACCACCACCCCCCTGCACCCCCCACCCCACTCCTCAGGCCCCGGTGTTCAGACAAAGGTGTGACGTCAGATTGCACCCCCAAAAAAAATTATGTGGCCCAACGAGTTCATCTGTGTCTCATGAATCCAAAATACCCCTCCTGCCTGCATGCCTTTGTACTCCCTGCCTGTACACACACACACACACACACACACACACACACACACACACACACACACTACCTACCTCTCGTACGTACACTATCTATCTACCTTCTACCATACACACACACACACACACAAACACACACACACTTATACCTACCTCTCGTACGTACACTATCTATCTACCTTCTACCATACACACACACACACACACACACACACACACACACACACACACACACACACTACCTACCTCTCGTATGTACACTATCTACCTTCTACCATATGTGTACTATGAATCCAAAATACCTTATATACTCCTCGCTTGACTGCCAGCACACACACACACACACACACACACACACACACACACACACACGTACGTACACAATCATATTCTGTACAATGAATCCCTAATACCTTTGTACTCCCTCCCTTGTCTTTTAACACTCTTCAGCCTCAGGAATTAACAGCGGACTTGTCTATAATTTGTTTTATTTTGTTTTGCTTCATACATACTTGCATTAAGAGGCCCTGTGATGTAGTCAGAAAATTAGAGAGAAATGAGTCCTTCAAGCATTGCCACGAAACACCATCTGTATAGAAAGAGGAATCAGAAGCCTCCAATTTTCATACACGATCACAGGGTCCTTAACTGTGTATATATATATATGAAAACCAGATGGTGCTTTGTCGTTTCTGTCAATCGGATGGATGGTGTTTTGGTTCAGGTGTGCTCATCTGGGTTATAATAAAACATTTAAACATTTATGATCAGTGTTACCCTTCCCTCGGTGTTGCACTTCCAGACACATTTTAAGAAGACAGTATACTTTTTTTTTGGGTACATTAGAGACCCTTGATTCTCCACAGTATGCTAGGAAACACAGAACCAGATTAACAAATATAATGGTGGCCTGTAGCTTTGAATAGTTTGGAGGAATCAGTTTCTCCAGATATATCAACACTGTAATTAAAGTGACCCTGAGATGTAGTCAGAAAATTGGAGGTTATAGTGAGTCCTTCAAATATTGCACGAAACACCACCTACAGTGAAGGAGTTTGTTTTATGGCATAGTGAGGAGGAATCAGAAGCCTACAATTCCAATACACGATCATAGGGTCCTTAAATAACTGAAACTCAATCACCGTTGCAAATTGGACACGTCTTTACTCTCCTCTGTTATCAGTAGATGTAAGAACAGTTCCTCAATACATAATTATAATGATGTTCACTAACGTACATTGTATACATATAGTTACGTACATAGCCATGCTTATAGCCGTACATACTTGGGTTTGACATGCAACCAAATAATCGTATGTATGTATATCTACGCAAACCAATTTAATTCAGGGGGTCTAGTAGTGCTGGTAAATCTGAATCAACTCATTCCTCCAAACCATTCCAAGCAACAGGACACCATTTTCTTTGTTAATCTAGCCCTGTTTCCTGGCATATATAAGGAGGAATCAGTAGCCATTTAATGTACCAAAAGTATAATTATGACCCTTTAAGAACCCTGTGATCGTGTATGAGAATTAGAGGCTACTGATTCCTCCTGACCATGCCACGAGACAAGTTTATTCCATATAGGTGACGTTTCGTGGCAATATTTGAAGGACTCATTTACCTCCAATTTTCTGACTACATCACATGGTTCCTTAACACATACCTATACACACACAAACAGGTAAACAAACACCCAATAACATACCCAGGTCTTTACTTCTTATAATTTCAACCTAATAAGATAATATGCTTCACCTTAGAATTATAAAGAGAGGCACGAGAGGGTAAACTATGACCTGATTGGTTAGTTAGTTGATTGGTTATGGAGGTCTGTGATGTGATGATGTCGGGGAATTAAGAGGTTACCCATTAGCAATACACATTAAGATCAGACTTTTGTGTGTGTGAGAGAGAGAGAGAGAGAGAGAGAGAGAGAGAGAGAGAGAGAGAGAGAGAGAGAGAGAGAGAGAGAGAGAGATATTATTCATCCACAAAATACTCTCTCTCTCTCTCTCTCTCTCTCTCTCTCTCTCTCTCTTTCTCTCTCTCTCTCTCTCTCTCTCTCTCTCTCTCTCTCTCTCTCTCTCTCTCTCTCTCTCTCTCTCTCTCTTTCGCATACGCCGCTCTTGCTCTGTGAGGGTCTGGGGAAGGGAGAGGGGGGTGGGGGTGTCAGTAAGAAATGGGGGGTGGGGGGTGAGCGACGGGCCTTTGTTGCCATAGTAAGGTCAGTGTGGCCAGCAACGTGTTCTTCTTCTTCTTCTTCTTTTCCTCCTTGTTCTTCTTGTTCTTCTTGTTCCAGTTCTTCGTCGTCTTCTTCTTCTTCTTCTTCTTCCTGTTCTTGTTCTTGTTGGTTCTTTTTTATATTATGATGTTGTTGTTGTTCTTGTTGGCTTCATCATATCGTTCTCATTTTTTGTTCTTAATCCTCGTTTGCTTTCTTCCTCTTACTCCTCCTCCTCCTCTTCTTCCTCCTCCTCCTCCTCTTCCTCCTCCTCCTCCTCTTCTTCCTCCTCCTCCTCCTCCTCCTCCTCCTCCTCCTCCTCCTCCTCCTCCTCCTCTTCTTCCTCCTCCTCCTCCTACTCCTCCTCCTCCTCCACTTAATTATATTTCTACTTCTTCCTTTCAAATTGCCACTTACTAAATTAAGGAAACAGATAGACAAACATAAAACAGACAGACAGACATACATACATACAAGCAGTAATACATATTGACAGAGGCATAGAAAAAAATATAGATAGATGTATACAAATTAGCTGAGAGAAAGACTGACATACAGACAGACAGCTGCACTAATATAAAGACAAACAGATGGACAGCAGAAGTAGACAGACGAACAGACAGACAGACAGATAGATAATATTATAGAAATATAAACATATGAACAGATAATTATAATAATGTATGTGGAGGGAGATAATAAAGATAACTGGAGATAGAATAGATGGATTGATAATAAATAGTTATAGATAGATATGTAGATAATGAGATGGATTGGTAGATAGATAGATTGATGGATGGATAGTTGAGCTGGTAGGTAGACAGATAAATGGAAAAATAGAAAGATAGATTGACAGATGGACAAATGGATAGACAGAGAGACAGACAATTATAGAAAAGTACATGTATAGATACAAAGACAAAGATAGATAGATAGATGGAGAGATAAACAGATGGATAGGTAGGTAGGTAGGTAGGTAGGTAGGCTGATAGACGAGACAGATAGATATATGGAGGGAGAAAGTCACACTAGTGGAGGGAAAGGTGAAAGGTTATAAGACAAAGGACGAGAGAGAGAGAGAGAGAGAGAGAGAGAGAGAGAGAGAGAGAGAGAGAGAGAGAGAGAGAGAGAGAGAGAGAGAGAGAATGAAACTATTTGGGATGAACACGCCAATGTTAACCCTTACACACACACACACACACACACACACACACGGAACATGCAAAACAAATCTACGGAATGTAAACACCACCGTTGAAGCAAAGAATAGTCCCTCCCTTCCACAACTATAAACACTGTAATTATCATCATAAACGACCACACTACATTACTCACACCACCCACAGTTCAATAGCCATGTTAAACACACACACACACACACACACACACACATACACACACACACACACACAGACACACACACACACACAGACACACACACACACACATACACACACACAAACACACAGACAGACAGACACACAAACACACAGACAGACAGACACACACACACACACACAGACAAACACACACACACACACATACAACACACAGACACACACACACACAGACAAACACATACAAACACACATACACACACACACACACACACACACACATACAAACACACACACATACAAACACACACACACACAGACACACACACACACACACACACACACGATACAGTTCCATCCTCTCACCCCATCAAAACATAGTGTATATTTCATCATGAATAAACAATAAGTATTTTTTATGGCATACAGGACACAAAATTGCTTAGCGTTAATTAGCCTAACTGATTCATGAATATCACGACGATACGTAGGTAATATGAATGAGTCGGTAATCCTCCAGTTCGACCCCACCAGTTTACCTTCTCAACACAACCTCGAATTGCAGTGAGGTCTTCGGGTGCCCGCGTTTAAAGCATCAACGTATACTGTATGAATACCGTATATGTTGTTACTCCATACCTAATATTATCATGAATAGGCATTAACAATAAAAGAGAAATAAGGTACCGTACTGAATATAGAGATTGCGTTGCTTACCTCTTTCAGTCAGTTGCGTTGTCGTGTGATTCTCATTGTTTACAGTCTGCGTCCCCTAAACCATGTGCCGAATCCCCTGTAAAAGTAAAAGGATGGATTTTGTGACAATTGTAACATATGAAAATTAGCAATGTAACAATTCTTACTTATGAAACCCTGCAATAACCCGTGACCTAACTGTGTGGATGTGTCTCCCTTTCTGGTTTACACAAGAAGGTATTCATTTACAACAGGTACATATTGCTATTATCTGTAAATCATAACATAAACAATTGCATCTATTGAAAACACGAATTCAAAATCTGAGGTGAAAATGAACGGGTGCATTTTCCCCAGATAAATACCAGCCCAATATTATAACTAAAGTAGTAAATGTGATATGTTATATTGTCAACAGATGGAGGTGGGGGCGGGCAGAGGGAGGTACACAAGAACGGTTGGTTGAAAAGGATGCCATCACAAGAACGTCGCCTCTCCGTCATGGCACCCTTTGCTAAGGTTAGTCATTTCTTCCTTCACATCCTTAACCCCTTATTTTCTTTTTTGGTGAATTGGAAGATCTCTGATTCTTCCAAACCATCTAACGAAACAGTTCCACTATTAGTACCATGGAGGAATCAGTTGCCTTCCAATTTACGAACAAGAAAATCTCCCCTTAACAACGCCTGATAACTTTTTCCTTGCCTTCCCTGGTTACCAAACGATTATTGTTATTCCTAATGTGGAAAATATACTTCAGTTAACTAGACAACCTTAAAAGAGTAATAGAGTATTAGTATTCCATTTTACACCAAGTGTAACCTAAAGGAAAATGGAATATTATTAGTAAGACAGTAATAGTGGATGAATAGAGCTATATAGAACAAACGAAAAAGTACCAGCATAGAGTAGATAGAAATGTACTGGTGATATAGATACTATCCCTCTCCTACTACTATATACACACAATATACTACTGTAAGAATAATCCTTGTACTATACTCCTCCCCTACTACAGCCAGCCAAGGGTGAGCGTGTGTGGGTGTCCTTCTGTGTACACGACGAGAAGGAAGGTTGGCTGGAGTTCTATGAAAACCGTCGTTCTGCCTTCTCCCACAACCCCCTCCAACGCACGTCCCTCACCCGCTGCCTACACGTGTCCCCAAGCATCAGGGTACACGAGGACAACGAGCACGTGTTTGCTATTACACTGGAGGGAGAGGTTATCAAGCTGGGTGCTCAGACTAGGTACGTAAAGTATAGGTTAGTATGTACGACGATGCCATACCAGTAAATTAGTAACGAATACCTGTCTTATACACTGGAGGGAGAGGTTATCAAGCTTGGTGCTCAGACTAGGTACGTAAAGTATAGGTTAGTATGTACGACGATGCCATACCAACAAATTAGTAACGAATACCTGACTTATATACAACACAACCTACTGTACAATATGACCATCTCTGTACCCAAACACTCCATTACACATACAGAGAACAGATGCTGGAGTGGATAGACGCAATTCGGGGCCGCCTTCGGGAGCTGGGAGTCCTCACGCCCAAGGATAACCTCTACAGTAGGGAGCCAGAGAGTCTAAGGTCCCCTCTCCTTCGCAACCCAGCCTCCCCACTGCCCCCGACCCCCACCGCCTTCCAGTTCCCGCCCCATGCGCTGGAGTTCAGAGGTGGGTGTGTGTGTGTGTGATGTGTTGTGTGGACTGTGTGTTGTAGTTGTAGTAGTGGTGGTGGTGATGACTATTAATGTTATATAGTTGTAGCTGTCGTTGTTGTTGTTGTATACTATTAATGTTATATAGTTGTAGGTGTCGTTGTTGCTGTATGGAAGGTTTTAGCTGTTGTGAGTGTGAATACGGCTATTCCTTGCAATGTTTTGGTGATGCTATTGATTATCGGTAATAGAGAAAAATAAAAACTGTATTTTGAAAAGACTGTAAACAAGATATATGAATATTAATTGCGCTATATACAACAGAAAGCCGCGGACAATAACACTATAATAAACTATTTGTTATTGTGATACAGAGGACGTGTGGAGCGTACACTCAATGCGAGGTGGAGTGAGCCCAGCACCGAGCCTATCTCTCTCCACTCTCTCCTCTATGCACTCCCTTAATTCCCTCCCTGCCTCCTCCCCCTCCCCCTCCGACCACTCTACTTCTCCATCCACTCCTTCATCTGTTGTCACGTACGTCCGTCACCACCACGACCCTCCACTCAACAGGTAGGCTACTGTATATACCGAGGCACACATTCCACAGGGACATATATTATTATTATTATTGGTTTATTTTACGTGGCGTAACTGCATCGGCTCCCTCTTTTCATTTCCTATTTTTATCCGGTAAATATATAGCAAACCAAGAAATATTTTTCTGTATATGAAGTATTTTTTAAATCCCTGTGACTTGAAACATAACTTATTTTGCTGGAAGGTATTCGTAACATTTTCACAGAGTGCGAACAGAGTAGACCTATATATATATATTCATAAATCAGTCATGTAGCAAAAGAAAAGTGCACCTGTTCTAATGTACATATACACACGTTTGCTAGTCTATGGGCAGAGTACAACATTTTTCACTTAGGGACCCTGTGATGTAGTAAAAAAAAAAAGGGAGGTAAATGGGTCCTTCAAATACTGCCACGAAACACTACCTATATGGAAGGAGCTTGTTTCATGGCATAGTCAGGAGGAATTAGAAGCCACCAATTCTCATACGCGATCACAGGGTCCTTAATGAGACACAGGTATAAATCTGTTTACACTGTTGGTTGCCTTAGAAGCCTTCATAGTGAAATTAATAGAGCTATACAGTATAATCTTATATGTATCTACAAAGTGATTAACCCAACAGGCGATCTTCCTTCCGTGCCTCCCTACCCAGTTCACCCACCACCCCAGCCGGACCCCCTGCCTCCCTCACCTTCCTTCGTTCTCCCCCTGGGCCTCAGGTTAGTTACAGTAATGTTGGGTTTACTTTTACTAACATGCAGCAGCCTTCTCTAGTAAGTGTATCAAGTCTTAAGTTTGTCTTTCATAAATGTTGTTCTTCAGTCACAGAAAACCTAAGGAATGTACTACTAGTAAATACAAAGATGATTTGCACGATACAAAATCTATATTCCAAGTGGTCATTGTAAACAGGACTATATTACATCTACAGCATTCAAATATTCCTCAATTATTAGAAGAATAAACTAGTATGGTGTATACCGGTATGGAAATCAGTATTACCATTATATTTTTCAGAGGGGTATGCTGGTATAGACATACTGTAAATGGAAAACAGGTAAAGATGGCAGTCAGTGTATTAATGTGGAGATGTGACAGTATAAGAGTGGGTATGTGTAGTGCGGTAACAGTAACAGTAGGTGTGACCACAGGCTGCTGGATCATCACGAGAGCACGTCACGGTCATCAACGTCCCATCACCGTCGTCATCAGTGTTCAACTTTGAGAGTGTAGGTGCTGCCCTTGAGTCGAGTGGGAGTATGGCGCCCTCACAGCTGTACGGTACTGCATCTACTGACCCTTCCCTTGCCTCCTCTACCGATACCCTGGCTACGGAGGCGTCCTGTCCCGGTACACTTGACCCCAATGCTGTCACGCTTAGAGTCGGTAACTCCCTCGGGGCTGGCGGGGCCATGGGAGGAGGCCGACCCCCACTACCCCCAACACAACGGATTAGTGGTTATAATGTTGGTGGTGCAGTCGGGTACGGGGCAGGACCTAATGGGGCAGGAGGAAGTGGGTTAGGAGCAGGGGCCATAGCATCAGGAGGAGCGGGAGCAGGAAGTGGATGGGGCGTCACAGGGATAGACGAAGGGTCCTATGAACCACTCTTCCTGGCCAGCAGTGAGGGAATGGGCCCTCCCCCTGGACCAGCACCACCTGTACCCCAGGCGCCTCAGACAGGTCTCCTGCGACGGCGGTCAGAACACCGACGGTCTGGACGGAGGGAACATGGACGAAGGGCGGCCTCTGTGGGACCCTCCATCTCACCCAGGCAACAACAACAGGTAACTCACTCTTTCTTATCTACAGTATAGGCTACTCGCTCTTCTTCTTGAACACTTAACGGTCCTCTTGTTTATTTAATAATTCTCTTGTGCACTTACACATTTTCTTGCACACTTACTAACTCTTGGTACAATTACTTATCATCGAAATTATATTTACATTTTTATATGCTACACTCACATAATGTGTAACTATACTCTTGTATACACTTACTTATCCTCTTCTCCATTTTACATTAATTTTACACACTGATCCTCTTGTACTGTTCCTAATCCTGTGTATACTTACTCCTCCTCATTCACTTATATTTATATTGTATTTGTAAACACTTATAAGTGTTACACCTGTTAAGCATGACGCACATTTGAGTCGAAAGTAATTGAGAATTATATATTAATTACATAAATAAAAACAAATCTTTGCTGGTTTGAGGAAGTATGAAAAATTTCGCAGATTTTGGTGCCCTTCAATATAATATGTTGGGACTGTATATACATATATAGGTTTTATAATGTTCCGTAAAACATTCCAGAGGGAAAACAAATGTAAATATTGCATCCACGTAAATACAAGTAATTTTCACGAATGTCTAACATAGGATAATTACATGTATTATTGAACACTCAAATTCTAAAGTCATGACCAGAGGTCAGTGGATTGCTTGTAAATACTCCATCACTTTTAAAGAAATGTCAAAGTTAGGTATGAAGTTTTGGTTACGAAACAAAAGAGTATAGAATAAATTATAACAATTACAAATTTTAAGTTTATATCTCATTTTCGTTCTTTTCAATCCAAAATTGTGTTGATCAGATGTGACCAACTGTCCAAAACCAAAATATAACCATAATTCCTCTATATCTATAAGTAATATCTGGCTATAAAAATGGCATCACTTATTACTCAGTATTGATATATAATGCAATATATTAATACACAAAAATTGTATGCAGAGTTTTCGGTAATATTTACTCAAATGGGATTTATCAAGTGCTTTCTCTACATAATTGAAGTTTTGACGCAGTGTTGCCACTCTTGTGATTTTTCCCAAGATGAGGGAATTTGGATAGGGATAGGGATTTTACCTTGACATCTGGTGATAATCGACATGACTTTAGAATCTTGAATCTTTATCCATACTTTAACATTTTCATCCATATTACAAATACAGTTACTGAGTAAGCCTATACCACATACTGTAAAATCTTTATTAGGTTCAGGTATGTGCATAAGACATTGCTTGCACTTTACCTTTGATCATACAAAACTCTTACTAACTTCCAAAATCTATCTGGACTCTGGAGAAGAGGTTACTCTGGCTTGAACGTCGTCAAGGCTATGAAAACCGACAATGGTAGACGAATATATATATATATTAGTCAAAGACAGAAATCTCTTCCACTATTCACCACTGAAGAAGAGGGCCACGTATGGTAATATATCTTTTCTTCTACCATTGTGGGTTTTCTTCACCATACCAAGCCTATACCAAGGTTCAGGGATATACCAGTTGATCCCTGGACCTTGAACTATACAATAATTAACAAATCTCACACACAGAAGTGGCAGTGTATGGTACTCGTTAGGTCTAACTTACTGTACACGCTAAAGTTAAAAAAAAAATAGAACTGTTTGTATCCCTTTGTATTGGAAGGGGTGAAATTATAAAGATTGTACTGACCTCGTTGCAGCAATACCAGGTTGGTCAGGACGGGAGACTAATGAGTCTGAGGGAACAACAGGTCATCAGACTACAAAGGGAAATTGCTCACCAGGCCGGAGTGAGATTAACCTTGAGGAAGAAAGATTGTCTCAATACGGTAGCCTTCGTTAATACATTCAACCACGTAAGTTTTTTTAATTACACTCTTACACATAATGAATTACACTAGACTGCAGAAACCGAGGTAATGTGCAGATTTATAGGCTTTGAATGACAAATAAGTTTTCTCAAGTTGTTTTATATGTGTTTCGTGAACGTGTCGTGGCGTAGAGTGTAATCACCAGTGGTGGTGTTGTTGTTGTTGTTTAGATTCTGATTTGATGTTCTTCCTTTTTGAGTTTGGATTCATTGAGATTTTATTCGTGTGAAATTTAACAATTAAAATTAAGGAACATAAGTATGCATGAATTTTAATGTTTATAAGAATTATTGTCATATAACTTAATCTGGCAAGACCATAGGAGTATTATAAAATTATTATACATCCAAGGGAAAGGTTTTTTTTAAGTCTATTTACTAGAATAAAAATAATATTAGTACTCTAAGATATTTGGTAGACCAATGTTTATAAACCTTACAGCACCTACTTACAAGGACATTGGAGCAACATGATAGACCTAACTTACAATATGCTTCAGGATATGAGCAACTTTTTTTTCTCTATTGTGTATGATTAATATCGCTGCCCTCCAGTCCTCATTTTAAATGCGCAATACTGTATATTCTTTCCTCCATATAATTTAATGACCTCATTGTACCTCGTCTTCATTCTTTTAACTCATTAAATATAATGTACTGTCTCTCCATCCATCACTTGCATCATTCCCATTACCCTTTCCATCTTCACAGTCATGTCCTTCATCCCACCCTCCTCACTCCTTCATTAATCACTCCTGTATAATTGTCTCGTCTCTGCCATTGTGTTATCACTGCAACTTCTCTCTTGGTCAATTCTCCCCTCCCAATTTCTTGTGGAGTGACAGGGACACCAATGTCACCTTTGTTGTATAATAAAAACTACTTTCCTTGTAGACTTCTGCCTACTGCTATTCATAATTAAAACAATACAGGATTCTTTTCCTGATACAAAATTTAATTGTATTAAGAAGGTCCTACATTTAAACATTTTTGCATACTTGTCTTGTACCAGTATGCAGAAGAAAAAATATTCATTTTAAATCAAAACATTATAAAATGTCTTGTAATAATTTTTAAATTAATTCTATTAATTTTTATGCCTCTTTTTATAATAGCATTAAATCAGGACTACCATATAGTACAGTATATGGTAACATGGGTTAATGTCTATTTATAATCTGTGAAGTCAAAGAACTTTCATAAACCTAAGATTAATCTCAATATCGTTCCCAGTTTTTTATGTGCTTGCTATCCTTCTGTTGGCCTGACCGTGTCATATTTTATCTGTCATACTGAGTCAACACGAGAATCCCATCTACTTTATCATACTGATTATTCTATGCTCCCTCTCAGGCACTTGTGTTTGGTGATGGAGAATTTTGATATAATGTTTGTGTTCATTTTTCTAATAACAGATGAATTTTGACTAAAATTCAATGACAGTTTTTTAAATAAATATGCTTTGAGAGGCTTAATGCAGGATGATTCAAGTTTACGGAAGAGAAAGACCTATGAAAATTTTTTCAGATGATGAAAGAGTTTTATTTAGGTACAGGATCCTGTGAAGTAAAGAGGTTTCCAGATTAATATCTATAAATAATTCTCTTCTGTGCTAAGCTGGAACATCAATATTGTGGTCAGGATTTGTACTTGCATACCACTGGTCAATGACTTAGAGTGTTGAAGTTTTTACTGTTGAGGCACAAGAACCTTTCAGTGTGGTAGATTAGCATTCTGTTAACTGAAGCACATACTGTACTGTATAACATTGCTAGTACCAGATATTCAAAAGCAATATTTGTCAGTCAGTGGGACCCAATCAGGTGTTGTAATCCTGTGTAAAGAACCTGAGAGTGTGACTGAATACTGTATAGGTTGACAGTGGAATGGTATGTCAGCTCACTCAACTGAATTCTGTCATGAACACAACAGGTGTACGTGGCTGGATGGAAGCAGAGGGAACACCCGTACTTACACAACACCTTTCACATTGGAGACCGGCTGGTGAGTGTGTGTGGGGTTACCATCACCACAGCTTCCGAAGTCAATAACATCATCAGGAATGAACCTTCTGCAATGGTAAGGGTGAATAATGGAAATTAATTTTTAATCTTCAGTTCCATGTTTTAGACAAGGGAAGGGCAGAGGGATTATAGTACTGTACAGTGTACTGTACATACCTGTACTGTATAGTGCACTTACATATGGTATGACTTGGCACTGTCTTCAGAAATACTCTGTGAATATAGCAAGATGCTCAGTCATTTTAGTTTTACTGACAAACAAAGGATTGAGAGTCTAACTGCTTATGAATGGTAATGTCAAAAATAATCACCATGTAACAAGTTTAGTAAACCTCCCCCTTCCAAAGTTGAAGTGCGATGTGTTTTTTCCTCTACTGTTTTGCCTCACTCATGTCTATGTTGTACAGTTGTATGCATAGATGTCTGCAGTTTCTGACTGTTCTATTAAAACATACTGTCCATGAATTGATTACCAGTCCTAAGCCTTCTCAAAATAATTCTTCTAGTCATTTTACTATTGGTTAGTTTTGTATTCCAGTACAATACTGTGGTTGAACTTTGACTGCACATGGATTCATCACAGGCATTTTTTTTACCAAATATGAATCCTGCGTTTTACTGTTAAAGAAGACTTATAATTCCTCAATCATACTCTGTTTTTATCATCTGATAAATTGATTGATGTAACAATGACCCTTTTTTTTTTATCCTTGGGCTAAAAATTCTTTGTGTGTGTTAAATTCATCAGGTGTTCTCCAGAGCAAATCATCAAAGTGAAGCCAATGTCCTCAAGGAGTGAACTTCAACTTGATTGACAAAAAATGCATGACATCATTCACAACTATGAAGTAAACAAGACAAGTTTTTAGTAGCAAACCACATCAGTGAGGACACTTCTTAATATATATTACAAATTTCTGATTACTGTATGTGTTTTAATCCTCTGATAATTTAGCAGTGTGTCTCAACCTTTGATGATCTGTTCCCTCTTGGAACCTCCTTCAAAGGGATGTTTAGAGCAGAGGTTTCCCCAAGTCATCATCTTGAGCACACCAACATAAGGAGATGATAGTATCAATTTCCATTTACTTCTTGATTCCTTTCATATTATATTTATATTTTAATGTACTGTACACTCAAAAGGGAGAGAGTATAGGGACCTAATGCCAGACAGCAGAGACCACATGACACACATTCACAGTGCAAATAAAAACACAAGAAAATGAAACAACAAGCAAGAAGAGCAGTGAAAAAGGTAACAGCATTGATAAAATAGAGGTCAGGGAGGAGCTTGAGGGAGGTAATTAAAGATGATGAATATTCCATTGCAGTCTTAGTCTGGCCTGTGTATCTGATTCAACCCCTAGCAACAACTGGGCCCACACACACACACACATACACACAATCACACTGAGACACACACCTCATCTCAGTGACTCCAAGGCCAGCAGCTTATGATGTCATAATCAATATATACAATTATACTGAGACATTCAGACTGTCACACCTATAAGTGCCGGTGGGATGGAACAGAACCAGATGCAAACATTAATTCCACCACTACTCCAGTCCTTCAGTAACTTGCATCTGTTATTAACGATATATGTTTTTGGAAAAATACAAACTTATGCTTCTACTTATTATAATACTGTATACTGATGTGAGAATACAGCCATATGCAATTAAATTGCCATGATTCAAGATATTCTCATTGATGAACCTACCAAGTGGTAGTCAGATGTTCAGTAAAGTAACAATCTATAACGTGTATTTCAATTCAGTTTGGCCATAACAATTAAGTATTGTAGCTGTAGGATGCTATTCCTTCTCATTTAGTTTATATATAATGAAGAGCGTTGAACTCTGGCCAGCTAGAAATAAGATAAGAATATAGTACAGTATTACTAGTGCACCAACCCAGTGCCCTCACCTATGAAATATAAATGGAAATAAAAAGAAAGCTATCCTTTGTGTATAATGGCTTACTACATAGATTATATATTATACAGAACTGTACTGTACAGTACTAACAAACTCAATAGAATGTAAGCAGCACTGTAAACCATCATACAAAAAGGTCTACTTGCACTAAACTTGTACATTCACATTTTCTGTGCTTAATGGGCTGGGAAGTAAGGATAATTATTGTACATACTCTGCCCTACTAGCCTGCTTCATGGACTGGGAAGTAAGGATAATTATTGTACATACTCTGCCCTACTAGCCTGCTTCATGGACTGGGAAGTAAGGATAATTATTGTACATACTCTGCCCTACTAGCCTGCTTCATGGACTGGGAAGTAAGGATAATTATTGTACATACTCTGCCCTACTAGCCTGCTTCATGGACTGGGAAGTAAGGATAATTATTGTACATACTCTGCCCTACTAGCCTGCTTCATGGACTGGGAAGTAAGGATAATTATTGTACATACTCTGCCCTACTAGCCTGCTTCATGGACTGGGAAGTAAGGATAATTATTGTACATACTCTGCCCTACTAGCCTGCTTCATGGGGCTTGGAGTTGTGACCCAGTTTGGCTTGAACAGGAAAATATGGCGTCTGTAGATTTTGACACTCCACCAAATGACGGGACAAAAATAGTGTTTGGGAGGTCCCTGGGATGTATAACCTTTTTGAAATACAGATAACAACACACACTGAGATATCCTCATTCATGTAGAACAACTTTTGAGGGCAAAATGTATACGATCTCTGGAATTTGACATGAAATTATATTTTTTCTCTCTTTCCATTATTACAAGATTTAACAGTATGCACACTTTGTATTCCTCCCAGCCATATAACTTACCTGTACCCTAGCTACCTGACCTGTTGTCATACCTCACCCACCCACCCTCTCACCTGCACTGGTTGGCCTTCAGGCAGAAAGTTTGCTAAAATAGAACTGGCATCATGGTGGCCCACCCCCTCCCCCACTGCCTCAGGTGAAGTTTGACTTACTTCCCAGTGAAGAGCCAACCTGTCCACCCATCACACAACAAAACATGATGATTTAATGCAGTCTGCTTCTGCAACACATGTACAACCCTCAACAAAGGTTCCACCTTTCCTCTAGCTCTTCACAAATTTTTAACAAGGGAAATTGTGCAAACCTTAACAGTTGTTTTGTATACAGTCTACCTCAATCACTACAGTTGTATCCACCATAACAGATTTAAGACTGTCATTTTCAAACATAGGAATTAAAGGGAGACAGAGGTATTAATGGGTTCTATATAGTCTGGGTCTTATTTTTACTGAACATTTCCAATAACTGTATTAGATTAAAGTAGAAGATAAAATCTTTATTTCTGTTTTTCATTGTTTGTTTGTTACACCTGGCTACCTGCTGTAACCAAAGAGATCAAGTGCAGATAAAAGAGTTAAACATTAATGTGCCAGCAATGAAGTGGATGAGATCGACAGGTTACAGGACACAGAGATAACAGTATGAGAGAGGCCTTTATTGGATAGTGGTAGTGGATTTTCAATCATTTTTTCTTTTCTTGAACTGACACAGAGTGAATTAAGGACATTTCCTGTTTCCTCTTTGTTGACACAGACAGGATTGTAATTTCAGGTACAGTATCTTTGAACAGAACGGCTTTGCACTGAATGATAAAAATTATCATGGGTGTTACCCTTGTTACATGGGATTTTAAATTGTTGATGATGTTCGAAGTTCATCATTGCACATAAACTAATAGGAGAGGAGAACCGTAATACAAGCTACACAATTTCTTTGGCTAAGCTCGGGTGCGATACATTACCATTTCTAACCTCCAAATGAAATTATGTAAGAACATATTGTTCTTCTATTGTCCTGTTGTTTAACACAATTGGTAAAAGTTCATGTTACATTCTCAGGTGGAGTTCATCATCCGCCGTGTACCCCATGGAAAAGTATTTGCCCTAAAGCGGGAGACAGAGGGTCAGCCTCTGGGGTTAATAAGAGAAGGCAACACTGCAGAGATTAAGGAGGTTAGTAGGTCACTTTACAGCACATGTTTATTTATATACTGGGCTGCTATTTATTGAGCATTACTAGACATGTCTTAATGTACAGTTCATGATCTACTCTATTTATATACTTATTTCTAATATCTTTGTAATGCTTACTTATGCCTTGTGTTTTTAATGTATGCCATTGCCATATTAGGGTCCAGAGCTGATATTCAACAGTAATATTAAGGTATTTTTATTTTTAAATTTGATAATACAATATATAGGAAGGTACAGTTTTCCAGTAAATCATTGGGCACTGTAATACTCGTGAACCCATTATTTTTGTCACCTTCTTCCTTATCTGCTAACCATTGTAAAAGTATTTTGTAATGTGTACAACACTATATAGTACTTGGTGTTGTACAGATTGTGTCAGGTGGTTTGGCAGCACTCCATGGGGTACCACCCAAAGCTCAGACGGTAGACTCCCTCTCCCTAAGCTCTTGGGTCCTCACTGAAATCAACCACAGGCCACTCAACCTATTCTTTAAGGTTAGTACTCACAAGAATTATACTTCTATACAGTACTGGTACTTGCCTCAGTTTTGAAATCTGTATTGAAACTTTATTCATTAAGATCAGTACACACTCTTATATTTTTTCCAGATTTAGAATAAGTTTTTAGCATATGGCTACATACTCTTACATTTCAGTTTCAAACTCAAACTTGCTACAAAGTTTCAGATTAACATTCACTTATATTTGAGCCAGTTGTATTTTTGTTTCTTGGCAGCACATGGAGATTGCGGACCGTTTGAATGCAGTGGGCCGTGATATCTCCATTCTCATCCAGCCCATGGACCTAGTCAAGCAGCTCAAGAAAGGCCTTAAGTCCATAAAAGGCTATAAGGACTATATTGTCATGTGATATAGTCCATCACTGCTTGTGGAGAACCATACCAGAGTACCATTTGTTTATTGTTCACAGAACTGTTGCTTCGTTGTTATTTCTGTATTGTTATATTATCAACATGTCCAAATGCCCTGGACTAATTTATCATTGCAAAATATATCAGATGGGTTCATTAGGAAACAAACAGTGCCTCAAGTAAACAAAGAGGTAATATGAATCAAATGCATAAGGTCTAATATATTAGGACTTCACTGAATTAAGATACAGTACTGTCTATGGAATCCTAAAATACAGTAATGCTGAATCTTGATATACAGTAGTGCTGTATTTTTTGTATTATTTTGGGCTTGTTATATAAACCAGGGTCTACATTGAGGTATACAGTAGTAATACAGGAACATCACAGGTCTCTTTCAACTTTTTTTCTGGTTAACAGTAATTATCAGTCACTATTGTAAAGACTTCTCCCCATATTTCTGATTGGCTAAAGTTTGACTCTAAACCTGAATATGGTAAACTTCAAGCAATCATGATTACCCTTTATGATATTGACTGTTGACATTTGCTGTCACCCAGAAAAAGATATACAATAAAGGAGAGTTTTTCTTCCGGCCATGGTAAATTGGTTATGAAGAGACTAGTAGGCCAATGTAGACTTTACCACTTTAGGAAACACTTATTTTATTGTTTTTATGCATTTTTAATTGTTTGTGGCTGGTTATGGTGTCTCAAATCAGGCCAAAGATGAGCTACAGAGGCTAAAGGAGGTAGGAGTTTGGTTGCCAGCAGAGGCATGCATCCCATTCCGTCCGCTATTGTTTGTTTTTATTTTGGCTGATGGTAAGTCTCCACAGATGATATAGCAGATGTTACCTTGTATCTGATATGCTGAGGAAGTGACATTCAGTCTCTTTTTCCTCCAGGTGCCTCCTATCAGCTGTGGACATTCCCCATTAGCCATAGAAACTGACTTTAGTACACACAGTACTTTATACGAGTGAATGCAAAGATTGTGATGTTTTATGTGCCATTGAAATGTGAGTCTTTTTACATTTTAAGTAGGTAGAGGCTGCGTACTTATACGTCAAAAGGAGCAATACTCTCGTCAATTAGCACTGGTAGGAAAGGCCTAGGTAAGTAAGGGTCTGATTTGTTTGTAGGATTTGTACATATTCCAGGAATACAGCCAGAAGTGGCATGTACCATAGGTTGGTACTTGTGCATAATAATGGGCCATTTAAGAGGCTAGAATTCATACAAACTCAATCCAAGTCACTCTGTCTGATGATCATGTCTGAAAGATAACCAACTCAATCTCAAGTGTTTTTAATACAGTTGACCATCACGTTATTCACATACTGTACTTATTTTTTCCCAGCATTGGCAATAATTGGCTTATTGGAAGGAGAGAGAGAGAAAAGGAATAAGGGAGTTAAAGAAATTTTAGATGGAAATAGAAGAAAACAAAGGTACAATTAAAGGTTCAAATGAGAGTAACAGATACTTCCTGAAACTGCTTTGTTATTGTGCCAAAATGAGATTTTGTGTGAATAATCTGTGAATTTCAAGTGCCAAATGCATAGTGAGTCGACCCTTTGTTGTAACAAGAAAACAGTCATATGTGAAATACACTATGTTGTTTCTTTTTTTCTTTCTTATTTTAATCTGACACATCTTTATTTATGGTATGTGTTAGATAGACTCAAAATTTCATATTAAAATATACGATATATTTTATTTCTGATAGTAGATTCTAGATTCAATTAGGTTTGATTGAGTGCTCAAAATTTATCATGCAGTGGGGGACTTTCCATAGTAATGATGTACACTTGTTGAAGACTTTGTCCCTTTAACAGTCTGCATAAATATAATATAAATACAGTGCAGTACTGTACAGTTTTCATACATTTTCAAATCTGTTTTTCATATACACTGTAATGTGTTCCTTGCCTTACTTGGGTTTTATTGAAATCTTTATGGAAGAAATATGCTTTTCTCTTATTCAAGTCCCAAAACAAGGGGGCTATACAGTAAATGGAAACCTCTCCCCCCCCCCCGTCCCCCCATTCCAAACCTCATCTATCATAGTACTGTACATATATAACAAATTGGTTTATGTGACTTCCCCTTGTGCATTAAGAACATTTTCCTGCCTGCCAGTAAATCACAATAGTTAATCTAACAAAGGCTTTTCTCTTCTATGTGGCAGAAGTATGACTCCTAACTAAGCCATGAGTGGTTAGCTTTGACCAGTCACCATCAGACAATAATAACAAACGACCAAATAGACAATTTTTTGAAGTGCAATAATCATTCATGTAGGTTTTGTGTTGTGCTAAATCCTGGATCTACTATACAGTTAATTAGTACAGTACTGTACTTGTGTAACTGCTGTGATGTCAACTCATCTTTTGATGATGTCTCAGAAATAGAGGACTTTACTGGGTACAAAGTGAAAAATACCCGTTATTTTTACAATTTTTGCATTGATTTGAAATTGTTGTTGAATTTTACTATCCAATTCTATGTATTTTGGTTGGGCCTACCCTCTAACTCTGTTAGGAATCTGTTGATATAAACTGAAGCTGTACCATGCTGTATAAAGATTATAGAAAAATATAAATTTTCATTTTGTAAAGTACAGTACTGTACTAAACAACACTTACAGTACTTGTACATCTGTTATGATGCAGTCACACACATGGACACAATCTAAGAATGGGTTAGGTAGTGGTCAGCAAGTACCAGGCAACAGTCACTGGGTAGTGAAGGGAACAAACTTCTTTTGCCTTGGTTGTGGTGTACAATCATGTGCATGATAGTACATCTCTAAGGAAAATTAACTATGTACTGTATTGCATTTCCCTTCTTCACTATTTCTTTCTAACTACTACCTGTCTTGTTCATTTTTCTATTATTACCACCCTATACTTTTCTTTCCCCATCTCTTAAGCCCCTTCCACACGAGTTAAAAAGACTGCGGGCAGACACAGCTACCAATTTTGTGGGTGGGTTGCGGGCACAAGTGGCCAATGGCTGCCGTGGACTGCTTGATCTGGTAACAGTGGAAAAAAGCGAGAGAATTCCACTAGGTTGCCCGTACCCGCCGTCTTTTTGCTTCTCGTGTGGAAGGGGCTTTAGTCTTTGTCCCACCTTTGTTTTGTTAACATATTTCTATTCCATTACTCCCTCATTCCCATACAATATATACAGTGCTTCTCTTGTCCCTTCCCCTAAGATACATATTATATAAACATCAACATATATTTCTAAAAACATGATACTGTACTGTACTTATAACCCTCAGTGTGAGTACAAAAATGGCCTCAACTTGGAAAGGTAAATAACTGATTGGCTCCTCTTATTTCAATGTCTCAAGGGCTCAAGTCACAACCAGCTCTCTTGGACTTTGGCCATTTTTGCATCGGCTACAGACTCATAAGGGAATTAAGATTAATGTAGCAAACTGGATGTTATGAATTCCTCCCAATTGTACCAATGAACAGGTCACCATTGTAGCCTATAGGTGGTCTGCTTTGGGAGGCAAATTGGAGGAATCAATATACAGTATTCCAATTTGTCCACATCATTTTTTCATCCATTAAACAAATATTGAACTCTCTCTCTTCAATACATATCACCCGTAACATAAATAGAAACTTATTCCCTACGCTTACGTTGTATACAGAGTGTTGGAAGCATATCTGCGGAACATATCAGTGTAGTCCAAAGCTGGAGTGCAGTGTGCAGCCTGCTGAAAATATTCTGCAACATTAATAGTATTGTACTCTGAAGTGTGATTTATAGAGTATGAAGAATTAATACTGGGAGCTTTCAGGGATTAAATACATTTACATGTACAGTATGAAAGAACTTTGATGTAATGTACTGGTACCGTCTTGTGTATTAATTAGATCCTGCACTGTACCTGTAATGCATATTAACAAAATATGATCAAGAAATGTTGCAACATTATTTTGGCAGACAGCACCTAAGCCAGATAGGATTTGTGAATCTATATATTTTTTATGGCAAGATTGTTTAGACTTATTTTTGAAGAATCTGTTTGTGTGAAGTATTTCTGGGAATCTGGTAGTGCAACGTAAGTTGTGTAAATACCTTAACTGTGATGTGAAGTTAGATTTATCTAAGTTAGTCTTTTCTGAGTTTTGTTGTTGTTTTATGGTGTTAAGATTCTCTGTTCTAGCAGCAGTCCACTTGATGTCATCCCCTTGCCTTTACACCAGGTCTTGATGCACAAAATAACTTTTCACTTCTACTACTGTACATCCTGAGGTATCTGTGATGTACTCAGTGAATGAAAGGCCATAGATTCCTCACAACAAAGCCATAAATCAGACAACTCTGAACCACTACTGTTTTATGTCATTGTTTGGAAGAAATAACATAGCCTTTAATTTGCTATGCATACGGATGATAAAACTGTGCATCATTAACTCAAAGGGCATTACTTTGGAGAGAGTAAACCTCCACTAAGGCTGAGCATCCCTTCCCAAAAAAACTCATGAAAGTCTACTGTTAGTCAGCCATCTTTCATGGGGGACATTCACTTATACCTTGGATTGTGCTCTACCAATCACCTTAAATTTATTAACTTTGTCCTTGGTGCATATCCTATCTGCACATTAAACTATGTGTAAATTTTATAAATATTTTTTTTATAAAAAAACCGCTTTCCAACTTTGTTGTCAGGGGTAATAGACAGATGCAGTAATCCCTAAAATATCAGCTCTCACACTAATTGAAAACAAAAATGGAAATAATTTCTACAATAATGCACTATGAGCAAATGCCCAGCACCAGACAGACAACTAATGCACAAGTTATGATGCACATAATGAGTTAACCATGCAAAACAGGACCAACCAGATAAAAAAAAACTGAGCCAGTGGAATGCTAGTGTTGGGATGCAACATTTTTCCAAAAATTAGTCTTCTATCATTCAGAGACAGGAAAGCCAATGTCTGCAAATGTGAAGTGCTTGCATTCAGAACTGACAACAGCAAAATAAACAAGACAGAAAACTATGACAATAATATATTTCCCAGTCCTAATATTCCACTTGTAATTGTTTCATTACAAATGGTCATGCAATCCTGATTAAGGAAGGGGAATCTACAAGAGACAGTTGCTTTTGTTATTCCCAGGTCATTACTGGAGAAAATGGTTGCATCTCTTACCTCTCCATTAACTTCAGTAGTATTGTGTGAAAAATTAAAGCTACTGTGTATGATTACTGAACTGCTTTCTTACCTTTCAGTGCTACTTCATATTGAATGAGTACTGTACTTCATGCATCATACTTAGATACTGATGGCAGTTTCTCTATGAAAAGTTAGGTGCGGTTCCATTGGGCTAGTTGTCAACTGTATGCAGCCAAAAGGAGCATAACATTTGAAATCCTCCTTGCAATCAGTCAAATTGGTGTGCTTCCAGGTACAGTATTGAATAAAGGAAAACATGCCATAAATTATCCACTGCAATGATTAGCCAAGAGTCATACCGAATAAATGTCTTTTTCATTAAGTCCTGATTATATATGTTTTCATGTTTTATGCTCTTGTTCCATGTGAACTCGTACATTAGGATACTGGAGAAATATTGGGTTATATTTTCATAATTTTATATTGATGTAATTACACTCCAATTAATTACATGCCTTTACTCCCTGGATGCAGTACAAATACTGGATATTGTTGATTGTACAATCATCCACAAATCTTTAGCAATTACAGTTGCCTGAAAGTTTGAATACTGCATAAACTTTGTTATAAATAAATCCTTAAGTTTAGCCTTAAATTTTTACTTCCTTCATAAGTTGTGTACAGTACTGTAAGCATTAAAAAAAGTAAATAATGAAACTAGTGGTTGTATTCTCCGACTGATTGAGGATAAAGGACCATCCACGGCCTGGATGACTCTGTAGGAACAATAAAATAAAGGTGATAAAGAGGTGGTAGAAAAAATAAAAATTTGGGCTTGGAGCCAGTTCTCATTGCAATAATAATACTTACCTGGATATTCCAGACTTTTATGGAATAATCTCTTAAAATAACTTAAAAAAGAAGTAATATAAGTGACATGTGGCCATGTTTATTTTGAGTAATCAAGAAAAATTTAATGTTAAATGAAGTGAAGAGGAAATAAGAACCAGTAGGCCTGGACATTATGTATATCTCTATTTTCATTTCAAATGTGAGGAGAGATATTAATCAGTTGTTTTCCCTTTCATTTTCAGGTTCCTAAAAAAAAAAAAAAATCGATAAATATATAAACCTTGATCTGCCACCAACCTCCTATTCTTCTTTGCTGCAAAGGGCTGTAGCACACTAGCACTAACAGTTTCCTGTCCATCATCCTCCAGTCCCAGACCAGTGTTTATCTTGTTTAGATTGTCATTCCTCTAAAGCCCCTTCCACACAAGGCAAAAAGACGGGGGGCACGGACAACTGAGTGAAATTCTCTCGCTTTTTACCAGCATTACCAGATCAAACAGTCTCTGGCAACCATTGGCCACTTGTACCTGCCACCCACCCACAAAATTGGTAACAGTGTCTGCCCGCAGTTTTTTTGCCTCTCGTGTGAAAGGGGCTTAACCCACTGAAAAAAAGTGAAGATGGAGTTACGACAAACCATACGTTTGTTTGCCTGCTCTGATAACCACTTTACTCAAACATTTCCTTTATAAAATTAGAAAATTTACATACATATGGAAGGGCCTGTACCTGTGATGGATAAATAAGTCCCAGCAGCATATTAATTTAAAAATTTTATTGAAAAAGCAAATTTCTAAGCCAACATTAATTATTAGCATAAAATTCATGACCTTTAACGGCTAGCATAATCTTACAACTGGAAGATTTCAATAATATACAGAATACAATATCCAACTTGCCAGAAACTAAACTTGAATCAGTACCTTGAGTAATATCAGACTGATTTCCTAGCTAACAGAAAGGAAGCCGACAAACTTTCAGAAATCTTAAGGCGTGAGCAGACTGAAAGAAATATAGAGAAGCAAGAACTGCAGAGGAAAATTGAGGATATGGAGTATGAAACAACTTCCCTCACAAGGAAGGTCAAAGCACGGGAAGCTGATATTTCTACAGAGGAGGAAGAAGTGGCAGGATTAAAGAAAACCCTAAGTAACATGACGAGCCAATATGCTGGTATTGAGGTGCAGCTTTCCTCAACCAAGATACTGCTTGAGGAACGTACCAAGCAAGTGTCAGGCCTGATGGAGGAGGTAGAACAACTGAAAGCCACAGTAACAACCTTAGAGAACAAACTGACTGACAGTGACACATTGAGGAGAAAACTACACAATCTGGTCCAGGAACTCAAGGGCAACATCAGGGTGTTTTGTCGTGTACGGCCACTACTTGATAAAGAGATCAACAACAATGGAGGTTCTGATGTCATTCATCACATTAGCTTCATGGATGATAGGACTCTTGAACTCTGCAAGTCAGCTGATCCAAATGGAAGTACTATGTCTGGTCTGAAGGGTCGTGGTGGAGGAACCATTGAGTTCTCCTATGATAAAGTCTTCCAGCCAAGCTCTACCCAAGCTGAGGTTTTTGAGGAAACAGAAGTAATTGACTTTGCTACATCCTATAGAGTGGCTGTGCCAACTGGGACAGAATGTGAGATAACTTTAGGGGGTGAGAGGATGGAGGAGGTGAGGGAATCCAAGTATCTGGGAACAGTTTTGTGTAAACATGGAAGTATGGAAGGAGAAATCAGGGAGAGAGCAGTGAGGGGTCGGCAGGTCATAGGATCACTGGGGAGGATAATGAAGGGTGGAAGAGTATGTGAGAGAGAGAAGTGCGAGGGGAGGAGGGGGGATGGAGCAAGTGAGGAGGGAGTGCTGGAACAGGGAATACTGGAGACTTCTGCCATGGCCACCCCCTTGGTGGGAGTTCCCAGAGGGAATGAGGCGTCGGAGCTATAGATAGATAGATAGGAAGATTCAAAAGTAAAGTAAATAATAACATTCTTGCACAAGGCAACAGAGACCAAATGGCACCAAGTCATAATAATGACTTAGTTTTAATGAAATGTATTGGCTATGAAGATGCTTATTCACCAACTGTACTACAAATGCTGTACAATATAAATCTTTCTAGTACTGTATATGCAAAAAGAAAGATAACCAACCTTATATGACTAGTATCTTACAAATGTGAAGACTACACAAGCTTTCTTATCTATGCATTTGTTCAAAAAATCCCTGAACAAGTGATATTGGAGGGACTCTGTCAATAAGCCACTACAGCTTACCTTGCATGTAAATGACATAAGAACAAGTCTACTCTTGGAACTGTGACCTCACTACTGTTAGACTCAACAATTAACTTCATTCATTATCCCACCTTTTACAAACCATATACTATTCTTTCCCATTAAATGCATACATTTGCACACACAAATTCCAGGTACAGACAAAGCGAAATATATCTCTCCCTCTCCAGTTACCAGTGATTATTGGCCAGAAGCTGTTTATGGCTGCCATTTAAAATACTGACTTCTACATCTGGTAGAAAATTATAATGGGAGTCGTCAAGCTTTTTACATCTAGACTGTACCTCAATTTTCATGTGTGCAACTGTACACATAAAATTCTGTAACAAGCATTATTTGATACAAGTTACTTAAAGCTCTTGATGAAGGAACTGTATGGTTCAGATCCACAGTCAGTTCATCAAACCCAATCAAAATTTATACAGACTTTAAGTGTGACTGCTTGGATTAGGAGGGAGGATGTTTCTAATAGTACAAATGATTTTTATTTGTCTCTGCCTTTCACCGGTTGCTTTGGGAGAAACTTCTGTTGACTTTCATCATCTTCCTCTTCGCTTTCTTCTTCCTCCTCCTCAGAATCTCCCTTTCCTTCATCACTAACCACTTCTTGTTTCCTCACTACAACCAACTCATCACTGTCTTCTTCCTCATCATCATCCTCCTCCTCCTCCTCCTCTTCCTCCTCCTCCTCTTCCCCATCAACCTCAGGTCTCTCCTCTGTCTTTTTCACTCCATCTACCACCTTTTTTACAGCCCCTCCCACGACTTCTCCCTTCTTGGGCTCAATCTTTTCCTCCTTCTCGGCCACTGGACGACTTGCAATTCCCTGCACTTTGAATCCCTTCACTGGTTTTTCTTCTTCTTCTTCTTCTTCTTCCTCCTCCTCTTCATCCTCCTCCTCCTCCTCCTCCTCCTCACTCTCTTCTTGTGGAAGTGGTTTCTTTTCAGTATTCATTTTTTGTATTTGTGCCATTACTTTCTCCTCCAATGTAGCCTCTGGCAACCTTTTCTCTTCAACAGTATGTGATACTGCTACAGCCTCAATTTTCTGTGGTATCACCAAAGTCTCCTCTTTCTTTGAAGACTTAATCTCTTCCACCTTTTTAAATGGTGGAAGTGTGGCTACTTCCTCCACTTTTGTTGGTATTATGTCTTTTTGCAATGATGAGGCAATGTCATTCACTTGCTTGGGGGACTGTACCTCCTCCATTTTGTGTGGTGGTGATGCATCTACTTTCTTTGGTAACATTATCTCCTCCACTTGAGGTGGTGGTGAAGCAACTTCTTCCACTTTCTTTGGTGTAAATACTTCCTCTAACATCCGTGGTGTTGCCATTTTATCCTCCATTTTTTGAGATGTTACTACCTCCTTGGTTACCTTTGGCAGCACTGTATTATCCCCTTTCTGTGGTGTATTCTCTTTTTTCTCCATTACTTTATTCTCCACTTGCTGTTCAGCCATATCCTCCATCACATTTTGTGTCATCAACACCTCTTCTTTTCCGGCCCCAAGCTCCCTTGTAATGTTCACTTCTTGTGCCTTTCCCTCTTCCCTCCTAACACTTTCCTTTTGCACAACCCCCCTGTCCCTCCTCACCACCCCCTCCCCTAAAGCCACACTGGACCCAGGCTCAGCTTCCCCCACCAGTCTCATTGACACGTCCCACAATCTGGCAGCAGTGTCTGGATCACTGGCAGCTTCATTAACCTCTGACTGCTTGCAGTCACGGATGTAGGCCCATTCCACTCCATCCAGGTCTTCTGACACAGCACAATATATGCTGGATTGGGCACCCTGAAAAGCAAGAAATACTTTGGGTTCCCTAAAATATATAAAAAAAAATCAAATAAATGTACACAAGTTGGTTTTTTTCACAATGATGTATCAAGACAAAACTTGAAAATTTACTTTTTTGTGACTGGAACAAGACAGCCAAGTGGAGTTGGAATAGTTAGCCTAGTCCCTTACTGACATAATACTGCAGAGGAAAATGTCTCACCTGAGCTTTTAGTTCCTGCATTATTAAACACAGTTTTCAAGAATGGAGGAAGGGCCCAAACAGTTATGCACCTGACAATAGTACAGCTTGAAAGTTTCACCATACATATCCTTCTCAATCTTCACATTAAGCCTCCAAGACCTACCTTCCGGGCACTCCTCATCATGAAGAAGACGACTGGTGCCATGGCAATGCGCTTGATCCACCCTAGACGACTAGCTGAGTACCTGAAGAGACCTGTGGCCACGAAACCTGGACTCAGTGCAAACACTCCAGTACTGGTGCCTGTCAAATTAGAGTTAAAAATATAAGAGAAACATTAATAAAATATATGTAACAAATACTCTATAATTGCTATGATTGTACTTTCTCCTAGCAAATCTCTGCCACTCCTGCTTATCATCAAAAGAAATCTTTGTCCTGTAGGCTACCTAGTCATTAACAGTAATCAGGACTTTTGAAGATGGTTATAACTACAATAGTAACAATGATGATAATTTAGATACACTATAGTTAAAAATAATGACTTGATCACTGCTCTCTTCACACCTGTCAACCTCCTGGCCAGTTCTCGGGAGTGGAGTACGTTGGCTAACTTGGATGTACAGTAGAGGGAGTTCCTTGCTTTGAGGTCCCAGCCTTTCTCTGCATCAAGGTTATCAAAGTCCAGTTTCCCTTGCCTGTACAGCTGTGATGACACATTCACAATTCTGAGGAAGGAAAATCAGTAAAATCATCACATATTGATAAAACAATAAACAGGCTGAGGATCCAAGTATATAATCTTTATCCTATTTTTTTTATAAAATAAGAATCTGGTATTTACATTTCATACAAACACATGGTGTGACTGTACCATCTTTACTCTCCTAATAGCCAGAGTGCTGGAATGAATTACTGATGGAAAAGTATATTCAAATATTACAAAATATATATGAAAATATGGGCCAATGTTTGGGTGTCCATTTTTTTTTTTTTTTTTTTTTTTAATCAGGTATTAGTCACTTCAAGGACTGAAGGCATTATTTAGTAATAAAATATGAAATTTTTAATTCTATTTAGTTCCACTCGCAAAAAGTTCACCACTAACAAAATTGTTTTTGCAAGGAATAGTTAGTTACACTTAAATAGTAAGGAAAAACAAGAGATTTGCCTTACAACCCACCGGGAGTTTGGTGTGTCCTTGATCTCAGAAGTAAGAAGGTGCGTCAGCAGGAAGTGGCCCAGATGGTTGACCCCAAAGTGAATTTCAAAGCCGTCTTTGGTCTTCTTACGTTCATCAGGCGGCATATACACTCCAGCGTTGTTCACCAACACATCCAGTTTATTGAACTTTTGCTTGAAGTTTGAGGCAAAGGTTCTGATCGAGTCTAAGTCAGAGAGGTCCAGCGACATGATAATCTGTCAACACATTACCATTATCAAGTTTTTCATAGTTGACATGGCAGCACAGTACTTGTATCCCTTACCAAATACCACATGGGTCTATGTACACCCGAGCTCGTAAATTCGCGACCACGTACAGACGGTACAGTACTGAGATGTTTATGCCATTTGAGCTGGTAACTTTTATTTTGGGAGGAATGAGAGTAGATGAACATAATAGAGCAACATGATGCAATCTTTCACCTACAATGATGCCTTCCCCACACAGCGTAAACCAGCTCATGACATAAACATTTGGGGATGTGGTCGCGAATTTACGAGCTCGTGTGTACCTAAATCAAATTTATATATACAACATAACATTATCAGTGGCTATGGTCTATCATCCTTGTAAATATACCGCTTCCCTTACTAAGAGAGTAAGGCAGAGGGAATATCACATTTGTTTGTATGTTGCTTGCTTACTGTTCGTAAAAACTGGTTCATTACATTAAATATGCCTGCAGTACACTGTGTTTTAAAACAAGGACAATCCCACTTTAATATAACCCTCACCAAGTCACCATCCTGGGTATCAACACGTATACTTGTGACGGCAGCCTGGGCAGCGGTACGGTCACGACAGGCTAATACCACCACTGCTCCTCGTCCCGCCAGGTCACGTGCCGTCTCCTTCCCAATGCCACAGTTGCTACCAGTCACAACCACCACCTGTAATACAACACTCTATGATAGGCCATTTAACCACTTAGGTCCTGGTAGTTTGCCCAGGTTAGGTCCCGGTAGTCTGCTGTGGTCTAGGTTAGGTTAGCTCAGACTAATTTCCAAATTATGTTTGTAAAACGGGGCATATCTGGAAAACGGGGCATCTCCGAGAGAAACACCATAGTTGAAAAGTGTCTTAGAATGGTCCAAAATAGTGGGTAATGATACTAAAATATACAATATAGTGAACCCAGTACTTCTGTAAATTTACCAAACTAAAATATACAATATAGTGAACGGAGTACTTCTCTACATATTATTTTATCGTATCTAATTAGACACACCCCAAGAGTATGCAAGAGGATGTCATGGTTAGCGAAGTTTCGAGTAACATTCCGGTATTTTAGGAATCAATGTCAAAGAATTACATAGAAACTAATGCTAATCTTTCCCCATACGTTGCATAATGTATAGAACAACACTGTACAATGTGGAATATTGACAAACGAGTGACAACTAAACTTAGAGGAGTAATAAAGCCTTATATGGCGGATGAATAATGGCTACAAGTGCCGGTACTCAGCTGGTGATGGTGGAAACTTGTGTTAATTAAACTTATTTTACCTTGCCATCCATGCGACGTTTACTTTTACAGGTGGGCCATCTGCTGTCCCTGAGTTTCCTGAGCATGTAAAGGCTCACGGCAACACCTATAAGTATTCCCCAGGCCGCCATGACCACAGATAATATAGGGGCCCACAAGCGGGAATCGTGAGGTGTACCAAAAGCGAAGAGCCACCGCATTGTGTCCGCTTCCATGGACGACTATCTGACTTCCTCTTTATATCATCATGTATTAAACTCTATTGTGGCCTAAAGTGTCATGTCAATACCAACAGCAAATATTTATGTAGGTCCTACTGCATAATCTGTATCTAATCATGCATTTTATATTGATTGAAATACTGTTATTTTGTCATACCAAGACTGACAGGTAAAGGAATCGGACCAAACAACTTGGCAGACAATGCACTCGGTAACGTCAACAATAATAATAAGTTTAGATAGAAAAACGTCACTATCGCCTTATATACACCTATTTAATAACTAGACATTACTGACCATTATATTCTTTCACTGGGAGAGAAGCATCATTGTCCTATACAGACACTTGTACTGTACATTATTATACAAATCGTGTTACATAACCCCAGAGGTATTTGCAGAATATTTGCAACGCTATTTTACCAACATGATCTAACTTCTAAAAGACTTGCTGCGTTGCTACATAATACATTAGTCTTATATTTAACATTCTGATGCAAGAAACCATAATTAGTCAAAACACGTTATCAATACATCCCATTACGAATTTAGCAATTATTTCAAATTTCCCGCTACGGCAAAAGACCGTCTGCTTTGGCAACAGTATGAAGAGTGACAAACTTATATTGGATATTATAAATATCCTACGACGCTGTATTTAAGAAAATAATATTGTAATTGGTTGAAAATATATTAATCAAACTATTCAACTACCTCAATTGCACAGATGTAACTAAGGATTAAAATGACCTTATCACAATTATTTTTTCCTTTGGTGTATGTCATAAGTAAGTAAGCATCAGCATGTATGCCAAGTATGAAGAATTTTCCTTAAACATGGAAAATTAGAGGTACCAATGGAGAAATTATACAGCAGGGTGCATGGAGGTATAATATTATACCTCCATGGCAGGGTGATGCAGCATTCCATGCATTAAATTGAATGATGACAAGATATAGATTGTTCAAGAATAAATGGAGAAATTTCTACCAGACGAAATGTCAAAGATGATGGTAAATGCAAGATCTAGAATTCTAGATCTTGGGTAAATGTACGATTATCTTCAGGAGTAAACAGGGAATTTGTGAGGTAAAAAGGGAAATTCTGATGTTGAAACTGGGGTAATTTCATCAAACAGACCTGGCAAGTTGGCAACACTGTGCATCAGCTGGTAGACGATACACACATTACCGGAGTATTGTTGCAGAAGTTTCCAGTACCTTTGTTATTATTATTGTTAACACGACGATTGGTATACAACTCCAGGGGATAAAAAACCAAAGAAGGAGGAGAGTGGGAGTCTTATAGAATCAGTCACTGCAGCAGGAGATAACCAAAGGACTTCACAAAATGCCTCGACGTGGAGCGGCCGCCCCCCGTGCCCCTCGGTCAGTAGTTGCATCAGTATTATAGGACACATTTCTGTTTGTGTATTCACATCCTGTATATCATATTTTCTGGGGAATTCAAAAAGGGACCCTGTGATGTAGTAAGAAAAGGTAAATTTACAGAAGTACTGGGTTCACTATATTGTATATTTTAGTATTGTATATTTGTATATTATGGACCATTCTAACACACTTTTCATCTATAATATTTCTCTCGGAGATGCCCCGTTTTACAAACATAATTTGGAAATTAGTCTGACCTAACCTAGACCACAGCAGACTACCGGGACCTAACCTGGGCAAACCGGTGTAAACTATCATAAAGTGACTGGGGCAAATTCCCAGGACCTAGCCGGATGTGGTAACACTGCGTGATCCTAGCCAAAAACCCAGTTATTCTGTAATAATACCTAAGAAAATTAGAGATAAAAGAGTCCTTCAAATATTGTCACGAAAGAACACCTATATGGAAGGAGGTGGTTTTGTGGCATGGTCAGGAGGAATCAAAAGCCTCCAATTTTCGTACATGATCACAGGGTCTTTAATTAAGAGAGCTCAGACTATTAATGGTAAATATTGACAGAATTACCGTTATTGCGTACGGTTTTTCTACCTTCATTACCCACTTATTTAGACCATTCTAAGACTATTTTCTTCTATGGCATTTCCTCCACAAATATAATATAAAGTACAGTACTCTGGTCCTAAGTCTTGTAACCCTGGGTCCTAAGCTATTCATCATTGCATCAGATATATGGAAAAGTTATTTAGCTGTGAACAAGACCCATTTTACTGAATATTCATTATGCATTTGCAGGCGTATGGCTCCCCCTCCCCCCCCACCTCCTCGTGCTGCCCCCCCACCCCCTCCAGTCGCTGCCCCACCACCAGCTGCTGGAGCTGCAGCTCCCAAACAGCCAGGTCTCTTTGCACAGATGGCAGCAACAGCAGGTGGTGTGGCAGTTGGTTCAGCTGTGGTAAGTGTGGTTTTGGGGGTTTGGTGTTTCAGGGTGTTAAGTTTGTTAAGAGTGTTTGAGTTTAACTATTTTGTGAAACTTGTATAGTATAATATAGTAAATGTACTTTTCACCTTCACAATTCATTTTTATAATGTTTCTTTTTATGTAGCTTATTACTTACTTTGACACTTGTAAACAGTACTCTAATGTTAATTAATTTGTATTAACTTTTTGTAATTTAGCCGTTTTAACCTTTGCTACTCATTCCCCAGGGTCATGTAGTGGGTCATGCAATGACCAGTGGAGGTAGCAGCTCTGATCAGCCTCAACAGGCAGCTCCTGCACCAGCCCCAGCCCAGCCCCAGGGTTACCCACAGTACCAGGGTCAGCCATACCAGGTCAGTCTATGGAAATTCACCATAATGTATGCTGAGATAACTTATCTTGTATCAGTTATTTAGCAAGTAAAGTTTATAGTAATGACTTTATGGCACTTATTTCCATATGCAAAGTTACTCTTATTTCTCCAACAATTTGTCCTTTAGTCTTAGCATTGTGTTAAATAGAAATATGCCTGGCTGATGATGCAGTTGTCATTAGATTATAAAAGGCTTTTTTGTAAGTAATGATAGTCTCTCATCTGGATGTTGAATAGATTCTGCAAAGGTGATGTAACTAACATATGGCAGTGAAAAAATATACAGGCCTAACATTCAGCTTCACTTAAATTTTTTTCCTTCCTTTGTTATAATGCTAATGTGTGCACCCCAACAGCCATCAGGTCCATCAGAGCCACAAGGACCGTGTGCATGGGAGGTCAAACAGTTCCTGCAATGTGCGCAGACCCAGTCTGATGTTTCTGTGTGTGAGGGCTTCAATGAGGCCCTCCGTCAGTGCAAGGCCCAGCAAAGTCGTAAGTACAGTACAGCACTGGGGTGTGGCTGTAGCAATACGATGTTAAACTTTTTTTTTTGTGTAATTTTCTCCTCATCCTCTTAAATACTGTATCATCATTTCTGTATATGTAGTGAACCGGAGGCTTTCTTTTTGCTGTGTGGACTGCCAGCACACGGGGATGCATTATCTCTTTGCATGCAGCAGTCTAAACTCCCTCCCCCTTTATGGTCCCATCAGGGCTGGTCTCCTGGAAGGTGTGGCCCCACTTGTAGCTCTTGTGGTAATGTGGACTTGGTGTGGGATCAAAGACCTTCCTCCCAATGAGGCCCCCAGACTCCCTGGTCCAGTAATCTCTGGTCCCATTTTCCTGGGATGTGCTTCGGTAGCCCAGGCATATATGGCCAGCCCTTCCTTTATATTAATTTATTTTTTCACTGCGACCAGATCGTACCAGGGGTCTGTGGGGTAGGACATTCTGCCCCAGGAGAACATCAACAACAACAACTATTTGTCATGAAAATGAGATATAGATATGAATGAAGCAAAGAACTTTGCATGATAGATTTACAAGAATGAAAGAGCGCAACCCAATCTTTACTTGCCAGCTCCTTTGACCCAGAGCAAATTAAATGACTGTGATGGTTTTGCGCACATGCAAGGGGAAGCTAAAATATTCTGTTGTAGAATGTGAGGGTGACCCATATCACTGGTTATATTGTCTCTGTCCCTCCTTTATTTTTTCTTTAATGTCCTGCTCATATTGTACAGCTATTATTGGTATGAATCATACTGTATATTGTCATTTTTTTCATGCATAGGAGTTTTTCTATGATTTTGCTAACATAAGCCATTTTCTCATGTTTCAGAAATGATGGCATAGGAAATCTATTCACTTATTCTGGGATGGATGTCTTCTAGTACTTGTGAGTGAGTGGTCCTCATATGGTCCCTTGCCAGCCATTGATAGCAGAAGAAATGCTGTAACCGTAACCATGTAGGTTACAGTAAGACCTCAAGCTCATTTTAAGTCTAGGGCCAATTGGCTAATCTTATATTTATTTGTTAAGTTTCGGTAATATTCCCTGTACAGATAATTAATTGACCATTTCAATTTCCAATAAAATATTTTACATACAGTTTTTGTTATTAATCTTGTATTAAATTTAAGAATCTCTCAATGGTGCACACAAACATGAACCAGAATACTGAATACTATGGTCCTGGTCACCCATGTCCAGCATAGCAGTCACATTAACAACCAGTCCAGAAGTATTGTTAACTCCATGTTATAGGTATGTGGCTGTACAGTACAATACTATGATTTTAAAATTACACTGGTTACATTATAAAAGAAAAGATTGGTAGAAATGCATTCCACCCAGCTAGGCCATGCATACTATTTAGCACACTAAGGTTACTGAAGTATCAAATCCAGGCCAGTTAGACAGGTGTCCATTGCTAGAGAGCATTAAGATATCCTGTATGTCATTTCCACACTCAAAAGTTGTAAACATTATTTCAAAGCTGTGAGGTACTGAAGGGCAGGATATTTTTAACCTTATTGTTATAACAGTATTGGAGGTGAATAAGATGACAAGTGTATTATGCAAGTTTAATAAATGAATCCATATACTATATAATGAACATGCATCATGCTTGGACATATGTATCAGAGGCAGACTACAAAACTGGTTAGAACTGATTGGAGTCCTCTGTGGATGTCAAAATGAACTATATTATTAGTGTATATTAGAAGCTATTGTATTGTAAAGACCAAAACATTAGGTACTGTATATGATTGTATTGTCATAGTAAACGATATTTGTTTTAAGGGGGGTAAGAGATCAGCACAATAGTGATTTGATTTCTCTAAACTGTACCTTACAGTGAACCACCTATATAGAGGTACAGAAATCTGTTCCTTGCCACAATTTGAGGAATCCTAGACACTAAATACTAGTCTTCTGTGCCCTAAAACATAGTGACAACATCCACAATCAAACCACACAGGGAACTGATGACAAACCATCTTGCTTAATGTTTCAATACATAAATAGTAAAACATATCCTGTAACAAAGTACAGAAAATTTTCACCAATGGCCACTCAGTGCCAGCATCCCAAATGAACACAGATGAAACAAGGCATCACTATTGAAAAGGATTAACATTTTATAAATCAGGAGGTTAAGCTAAAGGGGAAGGTGGTGTGGGGAGTTAGAGTTAGCTTCCCCAACATATAGGTTTTAGAAGTTGTATAGATCTTTTTAAGTTTTAAACCTCTTTTAACACCGATTTTGAACCCTTTTGACAATGCTGATGGCCCGTGTCCCTCCGGGAGTGAGTGCTGCATTGGCCTTGCCAGCCATCAGCAGGGGAGAGGACAGCTATGGCTGCAGGCGGGCGGAGGGGGGTGTGTATGAGAGTGGTAACTGTGAATGTGAAGGTGGATGGTACAAAGAGGCGAGACGACAGTTGATTGCTTTACGAATGGAGTAGTGGATGAGATGGGTGTGACTGAAACCCATGTGAAAGGATGGGGAGTGGAGGAGTGTGAGGCTGGAGGTGGAAGAGAATGGAGGGAGGTGTAATTTGGACAAGAATGGATGAGAAGTGTAAAGGAAGAGGGAGGGAGGGAGGGAGGGGTGTGCAGTGCAGTGCTGGTATCACCAAGGGTGTGGAAGGGAGTAAATGGACATGGATGGGACAAGAGTAGTATGGTATGAATGACAAGAAAGATGGGATTAGTGAAGTATGCATGGGTGTGTGTGTATATGTGTGATGGATGCTAAAGTGGTGAGAGGAATGGTTCAATGCTCTGACCATTTTGCGGGCTTGGTAAGGATTATGGTCAGGGTTAAGTGGGAGTACTGTAGGAGGAATGAAGGGGAGAACAAGGAAGGTGCAAAGTGGAGGATTGAATGATACTGAGTATAGAGAGGAATATAAGAGGAGGGTGGGTGAGGTGTTGGAGGAAACTAGGCTGGGTATAGTGGAGGAAGTGGGAGTGATTGATGTGTATGAAATGTTTAAGACACTAGTGATGAGGACAGCAGCAGAGGTAGTGGGATTCAAGACAGAGTGAGGGGCAGAATAGGGTTTGACCAAGGACGGAGAGAGTGTTGGAACAGGGAAAACTGGAGACACTTCTGCCGTGGCCACCCCCTAGGGGGGAGTTCCCGGAGGGAATGAGACGTCGGAGCTATAGATAGATAGACATTCAATTTTATTAATTAACTTTGTTCACCTCACCAATAAATTCATCTAGATTAATGTGAGACATTCTAGTCTGTGAAGTATGTAGCTGCACGTGTTCATATCCACACCATACATCATTCCTCCACCTGCACACCGGAACGAGACACATACCCAATACCAAATGTCATATGGTGTATCTTGTGTGCTCAATAGGTGCCATATGACATATCCCAACTCATATGGGATAATATGAAATGCTTTAATTTCATGGTCAATGAATTAAATACAGCATTAACACGTACAGTCCTGAGCACATAGAGGAGAGACAGTTTGTGATCTCTGCCTGTAAAAACTGACATTTTTTAGTGTCTAGTGCTTCCTGCTCACCAGCTTGTTGAAAACTGTGTGATTAGTGTGAATGAAGTAAGGCTTTGTTGTAAAAGATATAAAAATTGTAACTGCATTGACTTTGAAGTACCTATAGTAATACATACAGAATGTGTGTAACTACAGTATTAAGTGTTTCTCATCCACTAGTTCACAACTGTACCCTGAAACACTAATTACATTAATTCATCTTTAGTGCTGATGCTTTACTTCCTCCTGGAAGCACTATATCAAAGGGCTGCCCTGGTAACAGCCATAAAGAGTGATATTACCACTTAATTAAGGGTCACTCTCTCCCTGTGACTGGAAGGTTGAGTGCTGAAATTATTTAGTTCAATATGGCAAAAACTAGTACCGGGCCATGTAGATCATTTGATATTAAGGCAATACAAGGAAACATACATATACTGTATAAGGGAAGCTGGCACATGGAATAAAATAGGAATATTAAAGATGTGAGGATATGTATACTCATATACAATGAGTAAGGCCAACAAGTTTACTTTGGGCTAATGTGAAACATAGGGACTGGTAAAATAAATATGTTTAACACAAATAAAGGCTTTTGTCTTATATAGTGTTGTGTACTGTAATATGTAACAATATGATGACAGGTATTCCTGATGCACAAAAATTTTTGAATAATAACAATAATATTTTTATTTCCATTATAATCGAACAAATTTCTCAAATTTCTTTACTGACCCCGAGTACGTGATGATCAGTAAAAAGGAAACTTGTATTATTAAACTATTATATCAACAACTGTTAAAAGCTTACAGTAGTGACTAGTACATGCAGACAGCCACTTTAAAGAACTAGCACAAGCATAACAGATGTTCAAAGTTGACGAGATATTCAGTTATGCTACCTTACTTCTAGTTATTGCTACAGTTTGAGGCCAATTGGAAAGTGTGGCACATGGCGACATCATTATTGCATAGAGTTTCAGGGTCCAAACATCAATGTAATCCCCTGCATAAATTTTCCATATACATGTAGTGTAGTATTATGCCCACAGATGATGACTCATCATTTGACACTTTTTTTTTTTTTTTATGAAGGTAAGTTTCTTTACAGTAAAAAAAAAAAAAAAAACAATCCTGGAGACCAATACCATCTCCAGTGTAGGTTTTAAATAATTATACTGTACATACAGTATGTCATATTATGCAGGGATGAATGACTGATCAGTATTTTACAATGTACCCTGCTATCGGAAAAACTTCACAACAACAATCATGAATAACATCTATATCAGTATATCATTCAATAGCACAATACTTATACAACACTTGTAATTTCTTTCACTGTATCTATCCCTACTGATATATTTTGTGACTTTGATATATTCCAGATTTTATGACTTTCATTCAGGAGTTACTTTTACAGTGCTCAATTGAATGTGATTCTTTGCAATTAACACCACCACCCAAAATAATGACTTACTGCCTAAATAACAACACAAATCCTATATGCTTAACAAGTGCATCATCACCATTGATTTACAGTACATACTGTATATACATTTTTTGTTTCGGATAATGTACCCGTACTTTATGATTTGGCCTATTTAGTGATTAATTCAATCATTTTAACAAATACAATTCTATTTTACATTATAACCTTGATTTAACCCAGAGGGTGACATGAACTTAACCCTCATTTTCAACCTATAAATTTGATGGGAATTTGAGCTTGTAAAATCTATCCTACAATTAAAAGTTACCGGTACTATTATTCATATTTCCATTTTATTTCAATCACTACTTTACTCCACACCTCCCTCACTCACTTCACAAAACTCTAGACTCACACCACACTTCCTCTCTCTAATTTCACTAATTCACTTTACCCCTCAAAAGTACGGGTCCCAACTTTTAGAGTGCCTCCCCTGTACCAACCTGAGTTAAATCAAGGTTATATCATACAGTCATAGACAAAATGTTCTATGTAATCTGCTAATCTATAAGCTCTGATAGCAGTGTCATCTAATACCATAACTATGTATGGTACTGTACATTATACTGTATACTGAACCACTTGGTATTACTGCATAAATTTAGATGAAAGCTAGAGTAGTATAACTTCAATATCAATACTGTAGTACTTACTACAGCACTATTTTCTTACTCCTGAACTGTATTTAATCTATACTGTATATATACAGTTATTACTAGTTGAATACAGGGAGAGGGAAGGACAAGAGTTGTGTCTATGACTGTAGGCCTACATTTTATAACAGCATCTACCATAGTACAATATAATCTGCCTAACTTTTAAGACAACACACATTTCAAGACACAAGCCCACATATGCAGGAGCACACACATAAACCACATACACACATCATCTCACACTGAACTCGCATGAGCATAACATAATCTGGGAATGTACGGTCCCATAACAATATACAGTACTGTACAGTATGGATAATTTGCACAATCAATTTGCAAGCCAAGAACCAACAGACTTGGACAGTACAGTACATTAATTCATGATTTAACACACTGAAGACATTCACAGATATTGTCTATAGATATGATATACCTGTAAAGCTTTTAGTGTGTGGTTGGGATCACAAAACATAGTGAGTGTTAAATTGGTTCATTTAGGATAAGAATCATAGCCAAGCATGATATTACCCAAAACTAACATGCTCATTTGATCTGTCTTGGACATCTTCAGTGTGTGGCTCTTCATCTAGTTCCGTTTTTTCAAGAATGCATTGTATGTTAGTTGTGGAAAGAGTTCTTTACCACTCCTGAATTCTGAATTGATAACACAGTATTAATTTCTGAACCATTTGAGCTATGATCAATCTTTTTGTTACTATAATTGGTTTTACTACAAAAAAATCAAAAGTATGTAGAACTGGTTTCCACAACTGAACTTGTGACAGGACCACAATCACATATGCTGTATGGGTAACCTTGTCTTCCAAGTAATTCTGAACAATACACTAATATATAATATGCCTCATAGGAACATAAGCTTTATACTGTAGTTGTGCATGAAGTGAATAAACAGCATATCAGCAGAACATGCCCAAGCCATTCTACTCTCTTCCATTTAACATCACCAAAGCAAATAACTGCCCATAGCCTTGAAGCTGATCAATAAAAATTCCATCATTAAAAGAAATAGAAACTTTTCACACATAATGTTTTATGAACTGTATGTTTTATGAACTGTATTCTTTATTGCAATGCAGAGGACAAAAGCACCTTTTCTAAATTTCTTTCAACAAGCAAATATTACAAATTTTGCAAACACACATTCCATTATGGAACAAGAAACTGTGGTAATCACACCACCCATGACAAAGGCACAAAGCTAAGAAATGCAGTAATTGTCAAGTACAGTCATGAACAAAAGTTGTGTACTGCCTGTTGACCTCTAATTGAAGTACAATACAGTAATTAAAAAGAATGAAGCTCTGGCAGTGCATGCAGTACCACTTATAACTACAGTTCACTTCACTTTCATCACGGCTACTCTGAAGTGTCATGCCTTTCTCTGAAATGCAAACCTCAAAACCAAAGTATGTCAGCTCCAATTACATTCAAGTATATGTTTATATTTCTTAGGGAATGCTTAATATGCTGCTCATAGCTTGCGGGTGGAGTTCAAATGTCAGCAAGAAAGGGCTTATTATACAACACTGAATGACCCTCACTAGAGTGAAGCCAACTGTTTATGAATGAATATTGTACTTCAGTAAACATTAATCTGTCCCTTCCAAAATACAAAATCTGTGTACAGTAGTTGGAATGACTTACCAAATGATAGGAATTGAGAACACATTTGTCTATGACTGTACTTAAAATACTTAACAATATTTGTGGTGAAACTATAGATCACTAACACCTATCATCTCTAGTATTGTAATCTAGTCTTATACGAGTTCCTTTCTGCCATTACACTACAGTATATGGTAATCTATCTGCAGTACTATTTTACTATGACAGGACATCAAAGTTGTGCCTTATGCATACACAAGCACACAGGGAGATTCAAGCTACATAGCAAATAACAATTGATACTTAGCACTGATGCTGGGGAAATATCTATGGTTTTCAGTTCAAATGATTAGAACACCAGGCCTAACACAGAAACATTTGTCAACACAGAATAATAAACTTAGGTTTCAAGTGCTCAGGAGCCAAATCTGTGCAAGTATGTAAACATTCATACTGATTACTGAACAAATAGGGTTTTTTTCTGTGCTTTCATACACACACCAATCCACTGTACTGCACTAAAAAATCACACAAGGATTCTAACTAGAATATCTAATGAGAACAACACTAAGTTTGCACCTTCAACAGACAACAATGTACTGATGTGTTAGCTTGAAAGACTGATGTTATTTCTATATATGATAGCATGAGAATCTCATCAGCTCAAATCTGAACTACAGTATAGATGAATAATGCTATATAGTTTTCACTTATTTTCTGTTCATGCAACTACAGTATTTCAATTAATTACTGTACATGCAAGTATATACTTATGTTAATATTATCATTATAACTATAAAAGTAAATCTATTGTTATTCTCCTGTACAATGTACCCTTGATTTAGCACTGATGGGTCAAAGCACTTGTACTACATGTAATTGTACAATGTAATAACAGGGTTTGGAGCATATAAACCTCCATTCTTTCTTGCATCATTCCTGTTCACTTTTTCCATCACTCTCTTAAAAGAAGTATAGGATCCCATTCTAGACAAGAGTACCTTAAACTGATAAATCAAGGCTCATGAGTACAAACTAGATTATTATGATTGACATTGTAACTTCATTAGGGTGAATGGATCAACCTCATTAAGTCTATTCAAGAGTTCAATGCAGAATATAGTAGATGCATGCAGGATTGATGTCCATTAAGAGGGTACTATAATTATGTTGGCTGTGAAGTGAAAGACACTGATTTCTACAAACTGTGCCAAGAGAAATGTCTGGGACTGTTAAGAGAAATCAACAGCCTTCATTTAACTGACAGCTTTTCCCAAAAAAGTCATATACTGTACTCCTAGACTGGGAGAACTACTAGGCAGCAGTTATCTTTACAACAGCATGAAATGCTAATGTTTCATCTATTACTAGCCAAGAGAAATGCTGCTATATTTATTATACTGTAATGTAACTACAATGTATATCCACTAACCATACTCAAGTGTGTCGTGACTAATACATGAGTCACTTTGATTGAAGTGGAGCAATAACATCCACAGTGAACCCCCGATGGAGAGCAACCGTCTTCACTACAGAATATATGACGGTGAAAAAAAAAAAATTCAATCTACATTTGTGTTCTCTTTACTTTGTGGTCCTGATTTAGTTATTGTACTCTGAGAATGTTGTGATCTATGAGTTGTCATTACCAAACATTACACTCAGGACCCTGTGGTGTTACTTAAAATGCATGTTAATCAGATCTCCATAAAAGGCAGGTACAGTAGCTAACTTTGACTGAACTGGTACTGTTGGATGTATGATGTATCTATTCTTTTCTTCTATTGTAGGTGTAGTTTGATGTAAATGAACACAACACCACTTTCATAATAAAACATCTAAGCATCAAACTACCGGTACCTATATTATCATGATCAGCCATCAGTTTCCTCTTTTAATTTTTCCTCTTCTTCAGTTTTCATGTGATACCTCCAAAGACAAGGCTGAAGAGCATCACAGTACAGTTCTCCACAGCTGCACTTGACATAGAGTAACATAATTATGTAGAATGCATAGATACATTGTGTAAAATAAACATCATTTGAAGAAGAGCCTTTGTGAACAATATTTTGTTTCTGCTTCTTCTGGTCTTCCTCAAATGGTGTATTATTTCATCTAACAGGTAAGTCAGTGACCACTGACTGATGAAGCACCTTGACTCAACCCGTACAGGCTAATAACATGCTCTCTAAAAATGATTGGTCAGCATGCTAAAATTCTTCAACTTAAACAATACAAATACCATGAATACAGTACAGTATCTGCTTCAGAATAAAATTAACATAAAAATCTTTAAGCCTACTACTTCTCCACAACCTGCTTTTCATCACTCATTGTACAACAGTACACTAGAAGATATTGTACACTAGAAGATACTGTACATAGAAGTACCTGTAGTAAGGGTAAGACAGTCTCACTGTATACCCCCTGCTACCTTACATAATTACTTATTAGTAATGGTTTGACCTTCTTTATAACTTGGTATATAATTCCTATAAATAATGGCTTAATAATCTTTGGAAACTGCTACATACAGTATATCCTTATTATTAAATTCTTAATATTTTAAAATAACCTACATTTATCTTTGAGTACAGTACAGCCAGTACTGTATCAAAATTTCTTTGTATTTCATCTTTGTTATGAATAGGTGTACAATACTTTATTATCACTTTTGCATCAGATCTATTCAATATTTGGTTTAACTTTAGACTGAAAATTTTGACTAGAATTAATAACTAATGTAATGCAGGGATAGTGCAACATCTCTCACACATCTAAACATCAGGAGATACATTTACCAATCTATTGCACATAACAAATAAAGTCTTTCTGTTCCCATGTGGTGGAAACAGATGCAGAACTTATGTTTGTGCAGACAACATTAAGACACTGGGAAGGGAATATTTAGAAAGTCAGCACAAAAACCAATTGGAATGTGATTATTAAATGTAATATTAAAGGGAATAATACAATACAGATATGGGAATGTAAAATATATACAGTAATTTGAACTGCTACTAATTTCAAGAGAATGACAAAAAATAATGTGCTAAAAAAGTCCATAACAACATACTGTAATTTGGACAGGTACATTCATAACATCAACAGAATTTTCTCCTCTTTTCCCCAACTGAAGAAAATATAAAGAAAATATTACTGTATGTTTTTAAAGCTTTCATGTTCCTAGAAATTCATGAAAGTGTAAATGTCTAGTTAATGTTTCAAATATTTTTGTTCTTGAATATCACTTGCATTTCCACACTGCTCCTCTCTTTTAAATATAGTACAGTACACACAAGTTTCATGGTATTTATAATTAACAACTGCACAAGACTAGAGGAGCAATATCTTTCTAGTACAGTACCAATATCAAGCTGCCTTACCTTAAATTTTTGTAGGAAAACAGATATAATGTCAGGATCAGTATTCTGTCAACAGTGTCATTACTGCAGACCTGAATTAGTGACACACAATTCAAGTCCTCTTAGCAAGTCTCACCCATACCCCATCCTGAGCCTTGAGAAGACCACTGCGTTTCTCGATGGTGATGGGGACCTGAGTCTTCTTGCTGGGGATGAAGGCAAAATCTTGGAGGAGGTACACAATGGCTACTTTGGCCTCCATCAGAGCAAACCTCATACCTGATAAGTGAATAGAAAACATATGTGAGAACTGGCAGAAGCACAATACAGTACTGTACTTAGTATTGTTACGAGAGGAGAGTGGGAAAATGACTGTCTGACTATCAAAAATAAACACCAAGAATTAAAGCAAGAAATATTAATCTCCTCTTGCAACAAACCAGGGTTTATATTACTTGGTGTAGAAAAACACAAAGTAAAAACATATAAAAATAATTATTAACACTAAGAAATAAGACAAACACAATACAAGTACAATCATTGAAAATTAAATCAGGTATTCCCGTACTGTACCACAATTTGCAGAAAAATACCCTAAACAATTACAGTAAGAGGTAGCACCATACCAATGGCCAATAACAATGAGCAATAACAAAGTAATAATAATCATAAAAGTTACATAATATTAATAAACAATTATTCTAATAATAGTAATGATGAGACTTAACTTAATTACAATATAATTATCAGTACTGAGTTATGACAGAGTCAAACACTTAACTTTAATTGCTTGCCACTATTCTGTAGTGACTATACTCATTGAAATGACTTGGATGAGTTTACACACTGAACACTAGCAAAGGAGATTACACAATAATACTTGACTCTATGTACAGTAGTAGGTACACTCGCGGTCAGAAATTGTGTCCTGATCCCTTGGCACGATGAATCGCAACTAGCCAAGCTTTGATGATTCGAACAAATGTGTGTTGTAGGGAGACGCACAGTTGTTCGAACCTTATAAAACAAAATTTTTATATAAAAAAAAAAAATTATATAAAAGAAATTTTTTATATTGAAAAAAAAAAAAATTATATAAAAAACTTTTATATAAATTTTTTTTTTATATAAAAAAAATATATATATAAAAAACATTTTTATATAAAAAACATTTTTATAAAAAAAAAAATCAAAACCCAAAACTCACGTATTCACTTCTTGTGAGATCCCAAACAGGGTCTCAAACCAGACATGGGAAACTCACTAGGCTACACTTGCACAACAAACAATACGAAACAAGACAAAAGCAAAACGATCTCACATAACAATATTGACAGACAGTATTGTTGTTATAATGATGCATGAAAGGGTTAAAATAATCCTCCAAATACTTATGCACATAGCTTTTATAAATTATAATTTCAATGGCAGGCTAACATGGCCCCAAACCTTTACAACAACTCACCAATACAGTTGCGAGGTCCACTGCCAAAGGGGAGATACACCATCTGTGAACGGCTAGATTTGTTTTCTGGGGAGAAGCGTTCAGGGTCAAACTTGTTGGGCTCAGGGTAGTGGTTTGGGTCACGGTGGATGCTGAGTGAGGAGAAGTGAAGTTACATCCAAGTTACATAGATATAAAGGCCACATAGAAATCTTGGTTTTAATGCTGTATACATCTGGACCCAATACTACAATAGTGTAGTCATGAAGCAATTTTGTTCTCCTATGGCCAAAATTCCCACAGTTTTGGAAGGATTCAATAGGAACTAGTTCAGTGACGTGTCAAATAATTCTGGATCATGATTGCATATATACTCACTAAGCAATAAAAGGAAAGTCTTGCAATGTTAAAAGGTTATATAAAACATAGTCTAAACAGAGCGTTCAGGAAGATAGCCTACCTATAGATGGGTATGGTGACCTTCATTCCCTTGCGCAGTGTGAGGTCAGTTCCAGGGAGAGTGAAGGGTTTTGTGACAGTGCGGTCCACACGAGGCGCCGGTGGATACAGTCGCAATGTCTCTGGGAAACACAACACACATTTTCAACAATCTACCTCTACTGCATATGACACAGTCACAATTCAAAATATTTGTAGGCAGCTTCAAACTGTCAGGAACAGCTGTGAATGAGTTCTAGCAATAATGGCAGGAACTGCTGGAATATTTGATGAACCCAGTTCATTGCTGTCTCTCATAAATTATAACTTCAATAAGTCTGGTAAACAAAACGACAATAACAACAAGAAAGAAAAAGAAAGACAGCAAAGATTTTTACCTGCAAACACCATATCAAGGTAGGTCATTTCAGTGAGGGCCTCGTATGTGATCTCTCCCTCATGTGCAGCCAAGACCCGCTCCACCTCATCCATACACCGCTGCTGGACTCCTGGGTGGAGGGCCAGGCAGTATGACACGAAGCTGAGGGTGGTGGCAGTAGTGTCGTATCCAGCAATGTAGAACAACACACACTGGGCCGTAATCACCAGCTCCGTCAACACTGATAGGGATATAAGCAACGGTTTGTTGTCCTGACATACTGTAGCCTTTTTCTAAGTTCAGAACTGACTGAGGGCTTACCTATAAACAAAATAACCCTGCATTACTGTAATATGAGCTTTAACCTGGACAACCAAGTGTGCTAACCACTGCACCACAGGAGCAACCTCTTATTAATGTATTACATCAAGTACAGTATGTTAGAAATTTCATAAGAGGTATCATTAAATACTTTATAGTACATCCACTTTATGCCACCTTAGGAGCTGATCATGTCTGTATGAATACCTTGCTCAGAGACTTTCTTGGAGGGTGAGGCATCAGGAGTCTTATTGTTATTGGTGGCCTCCTGTTGCTGTGCGTCTAACAGAAGCTGCAAAAAGTCACTCCGACGTAACTTGTTTTCAATCCGGTACCTCATGGTGTCAGCCACAACCTGCCACACACAGCAATGCAGATGTAAATGCAAAACTATTTATAATACTTTTTATGTTCACAGAAACAAAGCTTGCACACTATATTTTTCCTTGTTTGTATGGTTGTTTGTTTAATATTGAACAAGAAATATAGAAAACCTTACAAATTCTCACCAACCTCAAAGGATGGTTAGGCATTATGAAATCAAGAAGGGATTAAAATTTTCAAATTACAGTACATCTGTTACAGTACAACGTATCTGCCTCAGCTATACTTCAGTGAACATCAAGTTACCACACAGAACAGTTCCTTGAAAAGTCCCTATCAATATAGGAGAGAAAGCAATTGTACAATTACCGAGTTAAGAAACTGACAGATCTCGATACTAGTAGCTTAATGGGACTGAGAATAAAACAGTGGAGCTCTTGAGTGTAACTAAGAAGTGATCAAGTACACTACCAATGTATTTTGAAAACAGAACCAACATACTGTACCTTTGTGAAGAATTGTATGGGTGTGCGGTTGATGACATTGAGGTGGAGTTTTTTGGCAATGTGAGGCCAGAGGAACTGAAGAAACATGAATGGTCTCTTCCATTTGGGCATCGGGGAAAAGAATTGTGCAGCTGCTGCTGAGAACTCATTCTGCAAGGCAAAGTACAAACAGTACATATTATTCACATTAGTTTTTACTCTTAAAAACAAAGAATTAAGTTAAAGTTATTGCCTTTGCATTACTCTCGAGAGTGAGAGTGCCAAATGAGACTGGATATGATATAATTTTGGGAAGTGAAAGGATTAAGGAAGCAAATTAGTTCAAATATTTGGGAACAGCTCTACAGCTCCACACATCACACTTAACATCTCCACCAACTTAAAGTTCTCACCTGAGTGTTGTTGAGGGAGTCACTGCTGACCCCAAAAGCAATGCTGGCAATGGTATCCATAGTGAACATTCCATACACCTCCTTCATCTCAAATGATGATCTGGGAACAAATGTAAATGCACCTCATTACAGAACTGTATTACTTCCAAACAAGGAGTCAAGAACCCCAGCCTTCTCACACCACATATTTTCTCTCAATTTCTGGCTGAAATCCATGAATATTATGTCTACATAGTGTAGTCCTCCCTTCCTCCACTCACCTCTTGTCCAATTCTTGCTCAAAATACGTGGTTAAATTGCGAGCACAGTCCTTCACCAATTGGAGAGTCTGTTTGATCTTGCCAGAACTGAAGGTTGGGGTCATGACAGATCGCACTGCCTTCCACATTCCTCCCTTTAGCCCGAGGAGCATGTGGTCCATCACCGGCTCATTGAATGTTACAAAGCTTTTCAAGAGAGGTGGTTGTGGTATAGTATTAGTAGAGGGAAAAAGAGGAAATAGTGGTGAAATATATAATAGTTGTATGTTCAAATATTACATGATGTTCCATACATTATAGAGTATATTCAACAGCATGACAAAAACTAGACGTCATTCCTCAGTACTCACCTGCGGTCTGTGAAATGGTCGAAGTCTTTCACCATAACATGCTTGAGAAGTTCCGGGTGTCCAACCATGAGGCAGGGATTCATGAATTCATAGTACCCACAGTACATCTTCCCACCATGGTTCTCATACATCACTTGGTCATACTCAGGCATGGACTGTGTTGACCGCAATCGGGGATACATGTTGCCAATAAACCAAAAGGGTTTGGGTCCCGGTACACTACGAGACTCCCAGTAGCTGTATGTCTTTCTCATGTACAATGCGACGAGAGTGAGAGCTGCAGCCAGGAAGACCACAACAGGGAACACACATACACAGGATAAAGCTTGAGCAATCATGATGGATGTGGAGATAAATACAGTTCTCCAACAAATAATATTATCACAAGACAAGAGGTCAACCTTTCCGTAATTCCAAAACTTCAAGAAAAATTCTGGCTACTACACACAAATGGACAGTACTTTGTTCTTCCAACTTTTACCCAACTATTCAGTCAGGTTTACCTACTGTACAACAGCACAAACAAATTTGGATTATTACTGAAGAGTAAACAACCTCAACCAATTCTCTCTAAGTTTTCAAATACCACACAACAGACTATTGCCAATAATATACTGCACCAGTTTCATACAATTTCTATCACACACAATCAATGTATAAACCACAAATTCAGCTCAACAACATCACAACAACATAGCACTTCATCAAAAACTCTCAACAATATCTTTTAAATTATCCTACAACTACAAGAGATTCAAGCTCACTATGCAACCAGATTATATAAAACACTTCAGTGGGAGAATCTCCAACAGACACCTAAACAAGAGTGAGTTTTATCTGGTACCAAGGAAGATGAATGATTTGATTAAGCATATAGTATGAACAACATTAAAGAGTTCCTCTCATGAACAATTCATGCTGAATCAAGTTAAGTGCAAGTTAGATTAGATATAAGATGGTAAATTCAAGTGAGACCTATAGCAACTGGATGAAGTATTCAACAAGATTAAAGTCAAAGATTTTCTCAACAATCATTTCTATCAAAAAGAATATTATTTATTTATGTGAATGCAGTCATAACAACTTGATGAGGCTTCAGCCAAGGTGGAGTCACTCAGACTCCATAGAAGATGGTGATAAAAATTACAAAAGAATGTTAGTATCATGAACTGATTTTAACAACATTCATTGAGGCCTCAGCTACAGATATCAGCGACAACAGTGGAAGCTGCAACAGAAGTGCACATCAATCATTTATTTACAATCGACGAGAATGAGGGCACTGAGTTACTGTGTTCTCTAGGCACGATTCATCTTGATTAGATAGAGACTTCAGAAATGGTGGTAAAGGTAAGATGTAAGTAAGGCAGAGCAGCAGATCAGAGTAAGGTGGCGTTGTGAGTGTATCGGCTCATGCCGGGCAGACTCGGAATCTGCCAGCCTCAGTGGGTTTGGGTGGTGTGTGTCCACTGTCGGAGAGGGAAGTCAGTGCCTTGGCTAAGCTTGGCAGGTGGAAGGTGCATAGTACCACACTGAAAATAGAAAACAAGGGTGATATTAATTGTACCACTCTTGCACAATACCTTTAATTAACAGTCTTAAATATTCCTATATCACCATAGGGGACTGTACTTGCATCGTGGCCTCATTAGCCTTTTAAATATTGATATAATGTATAAAAGCTAACGGGAAATGACTGGGGCAAAATACTGGGACCTAGCCGGATCTGGCAACAATTCTTTCAATAAATACCGAAAATAATCTTAGAATGGTCTAAATAAGTGGGTAATGAAGGTAGAAAAACCGTACGTCATAACAGCAATTCTTTCAATATTTACTTAATGTTCTTGCATACGGCCCATAACTAGTGTACTCATCTGACAATTTATCATACTGAAACACACGTTCCAACAATTTACTATATATTCTATACTTGGGATTATGGAGAAGTCCTATAATAATTACCCTAAATACACCAGGACACAATACATCACCCCGCTATGTCCTGCTGGGAATTGACAATATCCTGTTATTAGGTAAGGAAGTTGCCTGCTATTGTCCTTATTTATTATTCATTTAATAGGGGCATGCTGTAGCTTTATTGTGAATGAAACTGACCGGCAAGAGGGAAGAGACACATATGAGTGGTGAGACAGACAAGTGGTGAGACATAACAGGCTGTGATGAGGGAATGATTAAGTAGTAGTAGTAGTAGGAGCACCAAGAGATCAGCCGGCCATTGTTGTTGTTGTTGTGAAGGAATCAGCTGGCACAATCTTAATCCATAACACTTCATCATTTTTTTCTCCACACACTTCAATTATATTTCTAATGTGTGTTTTATAACTTTTTCATAGAATTACTTGCATAGACTATATGATATTTAAATATATTAGCTATTTCACAAAGCATTAATCAATGCAGCAGGATAAGACTGTCATACATTTGACAGTTGTCAAAGTCGCAAATACAATTATTCCTAACTGTATGTTATGAAATACTTGTACTTGTTTTTTTCCGAAATCCAAGAACAGCAGAGCCCTAAACTCCACACACTACAGGGACTTCTTATAAATTTTAGTTGACAACTCTCATCTTCACCAAATTGAAAGCTGCTTAACATTTCCATGCATATAGGCCCATAGGGTCAATGAAACACAAAGGTCGTGGTAAAATTATTATTGTTTTCATTACACATTAATTAAGGGCCATATTCAAGAACATTCATGGTGTATACGATGGCGTGATACCGGTACGATGGCTCTGTTCTTTGTCTAAGGAGCCGTCGTACCAGTACTACACCATCGTCAACACGAATGTTCCAGCATAAGGCCCTAAGAATGAAAGTAAGGGATATAACATATATTTTTCGTGATGACGTCATTTATTTACAGTAATAATATAAATGCAATACACACTGCAAGAAAAAAAAAACTACAGTTTCAGTATAGACATTGTAAGTTCCGAATGGCTGTTATTGGTATTAGATCCTAAGTGTATAATTTGTGTATGCTTCGATATAGTGTGACAGTTTGTTATTTTCAACACGATATTGATTTGATATCATAATTTGAGACTTTCTACCTCATTTTGTTTTTTTTTACTTCATATTACAGCGTACATGATAAATGACAATAGTATTTGAAGAAATGTTTGTCCACGTCAGATTCTCCTTTACCATCTATGAAAATTTCTAGTCATATGAAGGCTCTTGTTAGCAAAATTATTATTGATTTATATATTTAAAAAACAGGTTTAAGTATGTAAATTCATATAATATTACAAAATAAACAATATGATTATAGCAAAATATATACAAATTAAACTTCTTGGGTGTAATAGAAAAATTGGTTAGGTTACTGATTTGAACTCTGAGACTGGACTGCTACCCCATCGGCCCAGTGTTGTCAAGTATGGAAAATTTTCTCTAGATATGAAAAATTATAGGTACCAATGGGGAAATTATATAAAAATTGTTCATAAGTAAATGGGGAAATTTATACTACGTTAGACGAAATATCAAGAAGATGGTAAATCTATACCAATATTTGTGACTGTCGTATGTGACTTTATATGTGTATGTATGTGGCTATATAATGTTCGTTATAAAGGGCAGTGGCTCCATCGGCTAGTCACGACAGTACGACTATAATTTCAAGAGTAAACAGCAGGGAATTATTGAGGTAAAAAGGGAAATTCTGATGTTAAAGCTGGGGAAATTTTGTCAAGTAGACCTGACAACACTGCATCGGCCACAACCACAGGGGAAAGTAAAGGAAAGATGACAGCCAGCAGATTGTTTACATTGTCATATTTAGTATTGGCACTGGCCAGCCTTACCCAGGGCCTATACTTCCACATTGGGGAAACAGAGAGAAAATGTTTTATCGAGGAGATTCCAGACGAGACAATGGTGACGGGTGAGTAGAGAGAAAATCTGATGTAGATATAATGACAACGTTAGGTACCGTATCCAGTCAATAAATATTAAAGTTGGTGTGTTTTTCGTTAATGTTACTACCTTATGTTGATAGTAGTTAGGTTAATAGTAACATACATGGTTTACAGGCATTAATATTTATTGTTGATGAGGTCTTTTTTTGTTTATTGTAGATTGTTGTTACTTTATTGCAGTATTATTTTACACCGGTTCCAGTTATCGAGTCCATTCACACAATTATAATAAGGTTTTATGATGAATTAAACAAGTCCAAGTAGTTTATTTTAATATCTTAACTCTAGAAAACAAAGGGTTAATCATTAGTCAAAGTTTGGAGGAGTTTTAATTATATAGACATTAGATTCTACTGAATACTATATTAATATGGGATTGAACATAACTAATATTTGTAATTGATTTATTAGGAAACATAAACCTGTACCAACCACTACACACTGCATGCATAATGACAAAACAAGGTATTTATTGAAAGAATTACCGTTTTGTAGCAGTGTTGCCAGATCCTGCTAGGTCCCAGTATTTTGCTCCGGTCATTTCCTGTACTTTACCATGGTTATTTCCCGGTAGTTTGCCCAGGTTAGGTCCCGGTAGTCTGCCCAGGTTAGGTCCCGGTAGTCTGCCCAGGTTAGGTCCCGGTAGTCTGCCCAGGTTAGGTCCCGGTAGTCTGATGCGGTCTAGGTTAGGTTAGGTAAGGTCAGGCTAATTTCAAAATGCCCCATTTGAATATGCCCTATCTTAGAAAAGGGGCATTTGCGGAGGAAATGCCATAGAAGAAAATAGTCTTAGAATTGTCTAAATAAGTGGGTAATGAAGGTAGAAAAACCGTACGCAATAACGGTAATTCTTTCAATATTTACCCAAAACAATTACGTCTGGATTGGGAGTGAGAAAAAAGGGTTACTGGGTGTGCCTGTTTTAATTGGTTGAGTTATAGATGTTTCGTCATTAGATAAAAATGGATTCCCTGACAGGATTGGCAGGATGTTTTGGTACAGAATATGGATAATATAATTTTGGTACATTGGAGCACCTTCATTCCTCCAAAGTTTGCCAGGAAACAGGACCAGATTGATAAAAATAATGGTGTCCAGTTGTTTGGAATAGATTGTAAGAATCAGTTGCTCTAGATTTACCAACACAATACTGCACTTTGTCCTTAAGGATTAAATAAAGGTGTTTTCTGCTAATGTGACCTTCCTCCTCAGGGAACTACAAGTTGCAGTTATATGACCCAAGGACTGGTGGATTCATGCCATCTTCTCCTGGCCTGGGTATGCATGTGGAAATCAGAGATCCTGATGATAAGGTTCTCCTCTCCAGGGTAAGTCACTCAGTGTGCAAAAGTTTGTCTACCAAGATGATTTTTGGTATGTTGAGCTTATTAAAGCCTTCTTCATACAACTCATGACTGGGAAAACATTGACAATTCACATATCCATACCAAAAAAAAAGTACTATTGAGCAATAAACCACCTGTTTTTCAGTGTCCATCATTTGAGGTGTCAGTGTTTCATATCAGAATTACACCCATAATTTTATTATGATGTGTTGTACACTGGATCAAAAAAAAGTATTGTGCAGGTGAGATCCGATGGTTCTGTAAATGATAGCTCCAGCTCATGATAAAGAAGCTCATTTTCAGTAGCCATCATCTTAGGTGTCAGAATGTTTCACGAGGGAAATACGCGATACTTTTTTGATTGAGTGTACAAGGCTCACATATTGTATTGAATGGTTTGCCTTTATTATGCAATAGATGTGTTTGTTTGATATTAGGAATAGTTTACCAAGACCAAAATATAATTTTACAGGTTTACAGCAGTGAGGGTCGTTTTACCTTCACTTCCCACACTCCAGGTGAACACGTCATCTGTCTCTACTCCAACTCTACCAAATGGTTCTCTGGCTCACAGCTGGTATGTACTGTATATACAGCATATTCTATGTTATCCTATCCATAAGATATAAAATAAGATATAACTTTCAGTTATAGATTTTTCTTAACCATATAGTAATGTTGATTAGAAATGATTGTGTTAGAGAGGTTGTGTAATATGATGTATGGAAGCTTTAGTACGGTATGTTGTGGAGTTATGGTATTGTACTGGTAATATAATATTGGGCACAACAATATGGTAACCTTTCCTATTTATTGTACATACATTAATGTCAATCCCCCCCGGCAGCGTGTGCACTTTGACATCCAAGTTGGTGAGCATGACTATGCCAATGTGGCCCAGAAGGAGAAACTCACAGAACTACAACTGAGGGTGAGGCAACTGTTGGATCAGGTGGATCAGATTGCTAAGGAACAGAACTACCAACGAGTGAGTATTGACATCTATACAAGTATTTATATTAACACCCTACATACAACACAAATAAATAACTTTATCTGGTAATTATGTTATACCCAATCCCATATTAAGAGGATGGTACATTGTTGGTAAATCTGGAGCAACTAATTCCTCCAAACTCTTCCAAGCAACAGACCACCATTATTTTTGTTAATCTGGTTCTGTTTCCTGGCATACTTTGGAGGAATCAAGGTGCTCCAATGTATCAGAGGTATATTATCCCCTTAAACTCTAAATACCTTCCTTTTCTGTTGATATACTGTAAATTATATTTTACTTTCTGCCAATAGTTTATGGATAATACCACTCAGATGTAACATATTGTGATGAAGAGATACTTTACTTTAGGTATTTTTGAAGTGAAATATAACTGATACAATCATCTCTCTGGCTCAGAAAAAAAGCATCTCTATTAAAAGTTATATTTTACAGTAATATACAGTTTATGATGAAAGTACAATGTACCGTATGTAGTGTAGGGATTTTTCAGAAAAGTTATATTTTATTGTTAGATATATATTATGATAAACCCAAAGTACGGTGAAGTGATTATGTGTGTGTGTGTGTGTGTGTGTGTGTGTGTCAGGTGGTGATTCATGTGTGTATGTTCGTAGTGAAATGATTGATGTGTGTGTAATAAATAAACCATAGGTATAGTACATGTAGTGAAGTGATTCATGTGTATGAGATAAACCCAGAGTGCAATACATGTAGTACAGTAAAGTGATTCAGGTGTGTATAGTGAAATGACTGATGTGTTTGTAATAAACCATAAGTATTGTACATGTTAATATGTGTTTGTGTTTATTACAGTACCGTGAGGAGCGTTTCCGTCATACTTCAGAAAGCACCAACCAGAGAGTGTTGTGGTGGTCCATTGGTCAGGTGGGCATCCTCCTGGCTATGGGCTTCTGGCAGATGAGGCACCTCAAGAGCTTCTTTGAGGCAAAGAAACTGGTCTAGTGGTGTTTCTGTGGCATTTTTATAATACAACAGTGTCATGTTTTTCACAGACTCCAATACTTTTAGCTATAGCATTTTATTCCTCCTTTTTTTTTGTTCTTCCTTCAAAACTTGATAACTTTGCTTTATCTCTCTCTCTTTCTCTCTCCTGTGGGCAATACTTTTAAGGTTATGATGCCCCTTTGGACCTGAGCTAATCCCTTTCTTTTCTTGTACTGTTCCTCAGTTCCTTGTTTTTTCTTTATACATTGTTGTCTCTCTCTGTCTCCTTGCCTTTTGTGGTATAAAGTCTTTGTGGCTTAACACAGTCTTCTTCCTCTCATTGCCATTGCTTTTGTGTCAAAGTTTGTCATTCATTCTCTTTATTTCCTTCTGTGGCATCTTGCAACCCAAGTTGTTATGCTGCCATATATCAGTGTTAATCATTTCACTCGGTTTATATATTCAACATCTGAAAATCACCATTGAAGCATTCTTTATACATAAAAAAAAATGACACCTATAAAGAGTGAACTAATAATCAGGTGATATTGTACAGTATGTATGTTATATTGTACTGGGTAGTGTAAATGTAGGTATAATCTTTCTTTACATGTATTTTTCTGTGTTAAAGTACACAGGTTATACTTATAATATTGCACTTTATTAAATAATTACCATTCAATACATTACTCTTCTATCACAAACACAATACCAGGAATGTAGTACAGTATGGTATTTAATTGGGGTTAGAAATAGTACAAATAATATAACAATGTACTGTATATTATAACACCTACATTTACACTACAGTAGTCTGGAATATAATCTGGCTTTTGTCATATCTTTGTCCAGTGGAATAATAAGGTGGTTTCTTTTATCACAATAATTTCATAGAATAGTACACTGATTACTGAGCAAGAAAAATAATGAAAAGTTTAGGAAGGTAGCATTTCCTTTGTAAAGATGAAGCTTTGTCACAAGTTACAGTACACACAGCTAAAGTTATGAAAAGTGATATTCAACATAATTTTCTGGCACCTATACTAACAGCATTTGTTAATGATGTTGTATAGTAGCTTATCAAAGTATCTTTACAAATGTTCAACTTGACTGGGTAAATGAAATGTGTTATCACTGGTCTGAGGTAGTATGGTACAGTATTAGTAGTTTATATATTTGTACACATGACTCCTTTCTGCCCAGTTAGTTGCTTTAGTAGCTGCTATACTGTACATTATAATTATCTTTTGTAGTAAGTGATGGCAGAAGCATTTCACTTGAGGACATGTCAGAAAAAAAATACCTTCTCTGTTTTGAGAGTTAACAGAAGAAGGGATAACAAGGAGTATAATTATGAACAAGGTTATGAGCCCTATGCTGTCTAACCTTGCTTTTCTTGATGTTGTGTATATGTTGTGTTATTTCCACTAAGGATGAAGTCTACATAATTCAAGTGACTACCTTTTTGCATCAAGTTAGTGGGGTAATTTTGTACTCATGTCTGCTACATTAGCCTGTTGCCTGAAAAGTTTAAAGAAATCAGTTGCTTCAGACATACCAGCACTTTACAACCTCCCTTAAGTAATTGAAAATACATATGAACACAACTCTTTGTTAGTACAGTATTGGAAAATACTACTCTAAAGGAAGCATTAATATGCCTGTTTTATTGTGTTATAATAATAATTGATAGTCAATATACAATTAATTATTTACACCTCCAAGAGTATAATTAGTTATTTTCTCATTTTCTAACAAGTTAATGATAGACAAATATTATTACTACAACTACTACTGTACTATTTCTATGGTAGGTGAATTTTCCTCTCTATTGCACATTGCCTTAACCTTTTCTAGCCACAAGCTTGAGTGAATGGAGAATCAAATCTCATAGTGAATGTTACCTTTGGCAATTATTTGACCATAGTCAGGGTGAAGTTCTTGGTGTAGGGAAGTGGCATCACCGTTACCCACCATTTTTGTGATGGTAAAGTCAGCCTCGTATTCCTCACAATACAAGGGGGGGCAGTGAGGGTTGGTAACCCTGTTCTCTAACAATGACCACACTAAAGGTTCAGATAGCCTCAGAGCTGGACCCCTTGTATGTCATGGGTCTTGCACTGGAGCTAGAACTTCCCCTCCCCTTGAAAAACGGGAAAAGGGAAATGAGATATTGATGATGATGAAGTTGAGAGTAATGTGTTTCAGTGATCAACTTATGAATTTATATTGATGTAAACATGTGGTGTAAATATCTCTCATTAATCTTGTGAATGGTTGGGGAGGTGTCAGACAAATAAAGTATGTATGTTTTTTATTATTTGATTTACTTTGATTACCTTGTGAATATTGACATGAGGTTAGAAGTACTGTCCACCCTTGATATATAATTGAATAAATACTTGTAACCATCACCACTTCATTTTACACTCAGTCTCTCATTGAAAACCACCAAATATTTCCCCAGGCTTCTGTTATTCATTACCATACAGGGAATTATTTCAGTTATATATGTGTGAGATATATATATTTTTATCCTGTATTTATTTTTATCTGTCTACAATCTTGGGATGAGCCTGGAAAATTGGGATTATGGGTGGGTAGAGGGAAAGTATATGGAATGATGAAAGCAACATGTGAGAAATGGTAAAACTGGAAAATCAGAGCCAAGTTTTTCCAGAAGTTGGCTCAGGTTTTCCAATTTTTGACAAGTATAAACATCATAAAATTGAAAACCTGAGCCAAATTTTGGAATCTGCACTACCTGACCTGACCTAACCAAGGCAGACTACCGGGACAATCATAAACAAACGGGTCCCTAGATTTTGGATTGATATTAAATAATCTAACACCAATAATTTCAGATAATATCCAAGACTACAATGTTATGACACGATTTTGCTCATGATGACCCACGATTTGCAAATCGTGCCTTAGGCCGTTGTTACACTATGCCGCTGCGCCCTCGCGGTAGCGTCGGAGCCGCAAATCCTGTACCGTGTCACACCGCACAGTGGTATTATGCACAATTTGTATTAATATAAGTACATGACAAATTACTATATATAAGAGTAAGGAAAAAAAAGATACAAAAGATTTTCTTGGCTTGTCTTGGACGCGTTGAATAAATAAATCCAAGTCAAATATGGTAATTAGTCATTTTAATTAATTGAGTGGTACCAAAGAGGTGCCGGTGCGGCGTGGTCAGACAGTATGACCACGTACATAAAACTGTTTTGCCATGATCGCACCGGCGGAGCCGCATAGTGTGACAACGGCCTACTGGGTCCAAAACACAGGCGGGGATCCACATCTCGCAACAGACACCGACGCACTCGCTAGTGTGTGTATGGGTTTGCTTCAAAATAATGGAAACCTATGAGAAGCCATGATGTCTCACTACTGAGTGTTGTCCTTGCTCTCTAGTCCTTGCATGACCACCAACAACAGGGCTCCCACTTTGCCTTTCCAGGATTTCCCCAGACAAATGTCAAAATTTCCCTAGATTGGTCACAATTTCCCCCAAAATATAGAACATTGTTTTAATTTCATCCATCACAGAATGGGTGTACAAGTGTAAAAGTTACTGTACAATCTTTGGTAGGAGAATCCTTTGGTAAATGGAGACTATTTTGTAGTGTTCTTTCTCTTATGTCTACATCACCTATAATTTAATTTGCATCTAATTTACAGCAAAAAGTCATGGATTTTACTAATTTAGACATTTTTTTAAAATATGGAACCCAGATTTCCCTAGATTTCTCTAAATTTGCCTATTTCTCTAGATTTGTCACTAAAAGTGATGAAATTTTCCAATCTAGTGTAATTTCCCAAAAAGTGGGAACCCTGACCAAAAAGCGCCCGTGTGTCCCGGACCTAAAAGTTTTCTTATCACTGTTCAAAATCGCAATATATTTCTCAAAGAACAATAACATTTCTATTATGAGAGAGAAAATAATAATAGTTAATAAATAGATAAATAAATCATATAAACCCAATAAATAAATAAATAAATAAAAATATAAACGAGAAAATGCTAAAAACCAATAATAGATAAATAAGTTAATAAAAATAATAGTAAATAAATCATATAAACCCAATAAATAAATAAATAAATCGATAAATTCATTGAAAATATTTACGTCTCGTAGTCTCCGTCGGCCATCTTTGTTTACATTTGTCGGCGCTCAAAAATTTTGTTTTAGTATTTTTGGCAATGTTTTATTTTTGAGTTGCTGGGAATCCAAGATGGCGGAAAATGAAATCCTGGGAATAGGTTGAAGTGCCGTGAGAAAGTGTAGGTAAGTCGTTATAAGAAGAGAGAAAGAGAGAGAGTTTTAGATAGATTTTCATTCCCTGTTCACACACACACACTCTACTTATACAAGAGAGAGAGAGAAATGTTCATTTCCTGATTCGCACACACCCACCCACCCACACACACATACTCTATCTCTCTCTCTCTTTCTCATTATATGAGAGAGATATTTTCATTCCCCGATTCACACACACATGCACACACACTCACTCTCTCTCTGCTTATAAGAGAGAGATACATTCCTTCACACACACACACACACTCTTTCTCCTTAAAACTTATAAGAGAGAGAGTAGAGTAGATATAAGTTGTGTAAAATGAAATGTATGTGTTCTCCTCTTTCCCCTGTTTATTCCGTCGATTCTACAGTAGACTCTCAATATAGGAAGATTTAATTTATCACATATATCCTTTTAATTAACACTGGCTCAGTAAATCAGTGCGTATGGTAAGGAATAACACACACACACACACACACACACATAACAGAACAAAAGTGTGTGTGTGCTAGAAAAAATGTACACAATTATGTTATGTGTGTGTGTATGCTAGAAAAATATGTACACAAACTTCAACAACACTGAATGGCTTTAAATTTAAAAATAATGAATACACGTGTGTGTGTGTGTGTGTGTGTGTGTGTGTGTGTGTGTGCGTTATTTATAAAAAATCAGTGGGGGTAGTAAAGATGTGTGAAGTGAAATGGGGATAGTGGTGATGTGTAGTGGGTAATGAAGGTGTTGAGGAGATGTAGGTGTGTTAAGTGGGGGGTAGTAAAGATGTGTGAAGTGAAATGGGGATAGTGGTGATGTGTAGTGGTTGTGAAGGTGTTACAGATCTAGATGATGGTGAGGTAAGTGAGGGTAATAGTGATGTGTAGTGGGTAGTAAAGTACCATATCATCACTAACTTTTGCACATCTTCTCTATCCACCTACCACAAAGACCGTAAAACCCCATCATCACTATCCACTATAAACACATCAAGAAAATACCAATTCATAAAACAGGCAAGGTGGAAGAGGGAAAGAGTCCACAAAGTATAAAAGGCACCATTTTTACTTAACTCCTATTGGCTCCCGTAGTGTAGTGGTTATCACGTCTGCTTTACACGCAGAAGGTCCCAGGTTCGATCCCTGGCGAGAGCATTTCACTTTTCCATTAATGTACCTTGCCATGCTGTGTTTAGATAAGCAATAATCTCAAAGCAAATGCAATAACGCTAAGCACAATGTTAGCTGACGAATCATCATGAATAGCTGAACCAAAAACACAAACCTACATTATTATACACCAAACGGTAGCTTATTTTGCACTTTATTTGGTTATGCACAAAAAATAATAAAAAACAAACACACCAAATATTTTATTCATAAGCCCCTCTGCCGTTAGTTTAATCATATAATTATCTCTGGTGTGAATGTGGGCCCTGGAGCATATAGGTATGGATGATGTAAGAGATGGCTTGGGTATCCCTATATGAGTGTGGGTTTACCTAGTGTGTGTGTGTGGGTGTATGGGTTTACCTGGTGTGTGTGTGTGTGGGTGTGGGTTTACCTGGTGTGTGTGTGTGTGGGTGTATGGGTTTACCTGGTGTGTGTGTGTGGGTGTATGGGTTTACCTGGTGTGTGTGTGTGTGGGTGTATGGGTTTACCTGGTGTGTGTGTGGGTGTATGGGTTTACCTGGTGTGTGTGTGTGTGGGTGTATGGGTTTACCTGGTGTGTGTGTTTACCTGGTGTGTGTGTGGGTGTGTAGATATTAAAGGTGGGTGAACGTTGGGCCTAGAAGCATAGACATGGATGACGTAAGAAATGGCTTGTGTGGATATACCCCTAGTGTGTGTGTGTGTGTGTGTGTGTAGATGTTAAGGGAGAAGTACAGTGTTGGTAAATCTGGAGCAACTGATTCCTCCAAACTATTCCAAGCAACAGAACACCATTATTTTTGTTCATATGGTCCTGTTTCCTGGCAGACTTTGGAGGAATCATGTGACAAAAGTGAATTACAGTGTTGGTAAATTTAGAGTAACTGATTCCTTCAAACTATTCCAAGTAGCAACATGCAGACCATCACTATCTTTACATATCTGGTCCTGTTTGTTTTGGCATACTTTGGAGGAATCAAGACACTCCAATACACCAAGGTATACTATTCCCTTTAAAGGTGGGTGTTGGCTGACAAGTAATATATCGCCGTGAGATCTTTTTTCTTCCTCGCCCACTTGGCAAATTAAAATTCACACGTACTGAACACTTGTACAGTTGACCTCAGGAATTCTTACACAGGCAATATGGAAAAAGAGGTCATTCATTATTATGGAAGTATTGCAATGAATGGTCTATCAAGTGACTCGGTGACTGCAAAACAACAATCCTAATAATAATGTATTGCAATTGCGTAGTCTTACATTCTCTCCATGTTGTAAATTCTTGAAAATAACAGTGTTTACGAATTCTTGTGGCCAATAATACACTCGCAATCCACAATCTCTAGACCACCTGAGATCTGGAGCAGGTGGAGGTTTCTAGACGACAACACACCCAAGGCCTTCATTGGTTCCAAATGTGTGTATGTGTGTGTGTGTGTGTGTGTCCTGTGGTGATGGTTTGTGTGGATTGTCGTCAAGAAACTGCCTGCTTGAGGGGAGAATCTTTTGTTGGTGAATTGGTAGGTCTATTCTATGCCACCATTATTATTGTTCATCTGGTCCTGTTTGTTTCCTGGCATACATTGAAGGAATCAAGGCGCTTTAATATACAGTACTAATAGTGTATTATTACCCTCTTAACGCTCAACAGCTTCTTCATGTTGTCCCAGAGAGAGAGAGAGAGAGAGAGAGATTATATAATCTTGACTGACATCTTTCATTGTTCACCATGTTTCATTAAAACCTTCTTACCTACCTTAAGCCCAGTGATCGTGTATGAGACCTGGTGGCTTCTGATTCCTCCTGACTATGCCACGAAACAACTCCTTCAATGTAGGTGTGTGTGTTTCGTAGTAATGTTTGAAGGAATCGCTAACCTTCAATTTTCTAACTGCATCACGAGGTCCTTAAGCTCTATGTAGTGTGTAACATTGATAGGGCGAGGCACTCTTAGTAACCTGGAGCGTCTTGATTCCTCCAAAGTATGCCAGTTGTTGCTTGGAAGAGTTTAAGGGAATCAGTTGCTTCAGAATTACCAACACTGTATAGTATGTATTGTTGGTAAATCTGGAGTAACTGATTCCTCCAAAGTATTCCAAGCAACAATAACAGGCCACCATTATTTTTTGTTCATCTGGACTTGTTTTCTGGCATACTTTGGAGGAATCAAGGCGATGCAGTGTATCAATTAAAAGTATACTATCCCTTTAAATAAGAGAGCATTATGATCATCTAAAGGTGTGTGTGTGTGTGTGTGTGTTAAGAAATAGAGGGACCCAATGAGGGGGGCGGGGCGGGGGGGGTAAAGTGTAGGGGTTCGTGTGTGTGTGTTAGGGTACAGAGGGACCGAATGGGGGAATGAGGGTAAAGTGTGGGTATTCATGTGTGTGTGTGTGTGAAAGAGGAGTGGCGATAGGCGTGGCGTCTACACACACACGTGGTAGGTATTCAAGAGGAGAGGCTGATGTGTGTGTGTGAGAGAGACTGTGAACACGAGCCTTAAATGGTCACCAGCTGGCAGGAGAAAGTGTTTCCCTTCATCTCTCCTTTCCTTCCTCTCTCTTCTCTTATGTCCTTCCTTCCTTCCTTCCTTCCATCTATCCTTTTTCACACTTTTTTTTTTTATTGTGCTGTCTTTTCCTCTCTCTCTCTTTCTCTCTTATCTTGGAAGAATCACAGACCTTCCATTTCACCAACAAGAAAACCTCCCCTTTAAAACATGCAGACTCTGTCTTAACAACTACCCCAATGAACGTAAATGAAAATATATAATTAATGAATAAAGGATAAAAACCAACCTGGGAAATGAATTTATCTATGAATAGAGGGAAGCAGAATTGCATAGCTGAATCCTATCAATGAAAAAGTGGCTGGAATGACTGGATGCTGAGGTGGTTGGAATGGCTGGAAGATGAAGTGGCTGGAATGACTGGATGCTGAGGTGGTTGGAATGGCTGGAAGCTGAGGTGGCTAGAACGACTGGAAGCTGAGGTGGCTGGAATGGCTGGAAGATGAAGTGGCTGGAATGACTGGAAGCTGAGGTGGTTGGAATGGCTGGAAGCTGAGGTGGCTAGAACGACTGGAAGCTGAGGTGGCTGGAATGGCTAGAACGACTGGAAGCTGAGGTGGCTGGAATGACTGGAAGCTGATGTGGCTGGAATGACTGGAAGCTGAGGTTGCTGGAATGACTGGAAGCTGAGATGGTTGGAATGACTGGAAGCTGAGATGGTTGGAATGACTGGAAGCTGAGATGGTTGGAATGACTGGAAGCTGATGTGGCTGGAATGACTGGAAGCTGATGTGGCTGGAATGACTGGAAGGTGAGGTTGGTGGAATGACTGAGGTGACTGGAAATGGCTGGATATGTCTAGATGGCAACTCACCCCACGCCAGCCATCCAGCCAGCCAGCCAGCTTGGCCCTCTCTCTCCCTCTCTCTTTTTCTCTCGTCTCTCTCTCTCCCCCGGTTGTATGAGTCCAGCAGCAGCTCCCTGGACCCTCCCAGTCGTATAGTGCCTGGCTCAGCTCAGCCCTCAGTATGGCTTGGGTTGGGGTGAGAGGTGGAATATGTGCTCTCTCTCTCTCTGTTTCTCTCGTACCCCCCCCCCCCCTCTCTCTCTCTCTCTCTCTCTCTCTCTCTCTCTCTCTCTCTTAAAGTGTACGTATTATCGTATTCTCTCTCGCACCCTCTCTCTCTCTCCCTCTCTCTCTCTCTCCCTCTCTATCAAAGTGTATGTATCATCGTATTTGGTGTTGAACAGTGATGATGATAATATTTGACATCCAGTAATACTGTACTTTAGGGTTTGGTGATTGATAATGATCTGGTCTTGATAGTATTCGCAGTGTGGTGGTGATTAATGGTGAATAGAAGTTGCTAAATATTGTGTCGAAGTGATAAGTTACATGGCAAAGTTGTTATCACCTCAGTAGTCGGAATATTTCCTGGTTAAACATTAATTAAAATGAGATTCTCTTGTAGGTAAATTGGAAGGCTACTGATTCCTCCTAACTATGCCAGAAAAAAATACACTCAGTTACAGCATATAGAAAATGTAAGACTACGTAACTGCAATACAACAATATTATTATTATTAGATTTGCTGTTTTACTATTCACAGAGTCACTTGGTACACACACACACACACAACACACAGGCAGACAGAGGGACACACACACACACACACAGGCAGACAGAGGAACACACACACACACACACACACACACAGACAGAGGGACACACACACACACACACAGACAGAGGGACACATACACACACACACACACACACACACACAGGCAGACAGAGGGACACACACACACACAGACAGAGGGACACATACACACACACGCACACACACAGGCAGACAGAGGGACACACGCACAGGCAGACAGAGGGACAAAACACACACACACACACACACAGAGGCAGACAGAGGGACACACACACACACACACACACACACAGGCAGACAGAGGGACACACACACACACACACACACATACACAGAGGCAGACAGAGGGACACATACACACACACATTTATTGCAGTGTATGGTACTTCCAGGATAATGAATGACCTTTCTTTCCATATAGCTTGTGTAAGAATTTCTGTGGCCGACTGTACAAAGAGAAGCCGAACTGAAGTGTGGTGAAGTGTAGTACTGTATGTTGTTAAAGTAAAGTGGTGTTGATACTGAAGTGTGGTGATGTGAAGTGTGGTAATGTTGTTAATTAAAGTGAAGTGTGGATACTGAAGTGTGAAGTGTACTGTGTTGTTAAATTCAAGTGTGGATACTGAAGTGTGGTGAATTGTAACTAAAGTGTGGTGAAGTGAGTGTGGTAATGTTGTTAAATAAAGTGAAGTGTGGATACTGAAGTGTGAAGAAGTGTAGTGTGTTGTTAAATTCAAGTGTGGATACTGAAGTGTGAAGAAGTGTAGTGTGTTGTTAAATTCAAGTGTGGATACTGAAGTGTGGAGAAGTGTAACCGTATGTTGTTAATTAAAGTAAAGTGGTGCGGTTACTGAAGTGTGATGAAGTGTAACAGTACGTTGTTAAAGTAAAGTGTGCATACTGAAGTGTTGTAAAGTGTAATATGTTGTTAACGTAAAGTGTGGATACTGAAGTGTGGTGAAGTGACTGTTTTATGTTGTTAATTAAAGTAAAGTGGTGCTGATACTGAAGTGTAGTGAAGTGTAACATTATGTTGTTAATTAAAGTGAAGTGTTGTGGATACTGAAGTGTTTATGGGTGGTGGTCATAAAGTGTAGCACCAATAATTAATGTACTCAATGTGTTTGATGTGATTTTGGAAACATTTTTAGTGTGTTTGTGTGACCTCATTATATAATTGTGATAATAATAATAATAATAATAATATGTTGTGTTGCTGAGGTGTTGAAAATTACTATTGATTTGCAATAATGAACTATAGTGTACAAGAATACTGATTGATTGATTGATTTATTGATATTGGGCGCCGCAACAGCGAGGTCATATGGCGCAAGAGGAAGAAAGTGAGTGAACGGTGGGACGGGACAGTAAGCACAAAAGGAAACAGATAAAAAAGGGACAGTTGGAGAAGTGAAAACCTCCTTTACTCGCCAACGACACAACATTACATATAAATAATTATTACTAGTCTGCAATTTGGTAGTGAAATGATATACAGAGCTCATTATGTAATGGATGGGGGTCAAGTACTCAATGAAATATGACCGGAAAATGTTACTAAAGAACTGATTATATTTCTGTGTAATGTTAATATAACTCCGGGTTAAGAAGAAGTGACAATGTTCAGTGGTGAATAACGTCACATTTTATTAAGTAATTTATATATTATTATTTTGTTTACAAACTGTGACTGGTAATGTATTGTGGACTGTTGCAATGAAGCCTCTGAGTTTGGAGGGACTGAGGCGACTGGTGAGAAGCCGTGACAAGCAGCAACCTAATCCATTACAACAGTCACCACCTCAGCAATGGCAGGACTTGCATCCTTTCTGGCGTACCACCAATTCGTTCAAGCGAGCATCCATCCGTCGTTCGGCCAGGAGGTATGAGAAAATACAATTGCCGAATGGCGTAGCGGTGAGACCATCGGCTGTACAAAGGAAATGTTCTGTGTCAAGTGATGAGAGGCCAGACGATGGGTACTCAACTGATGGTGATAAAGGAGGAGGAGGAGGAGGAAATAGAGTTGAAGGAAGAGTAGAAACATTTGGACGAGAAGCAAGAGTAGAAGCATTTGGAGGAGATGGAGAAGGAGAAGCATTTGGAGGCGTAGGAGTAGGAGAAGGATGGGGATTTATTGGATTTGGTGAAGACAGAGTAGGGGGAGAACGAGGATGTGAAGGAGATAGAAGAGAACTTCATAGAGGAGGAGAAACTGGGGTTATGGAAGGGTACTGGTTCCCTTCAACACCTTCTACAGGACCTTCACATCAAATGATTACATATGATGAATGGCATGCCTCTGTAAGTGATGAACATTTCTATAAATATAAGGAAGACTCTTTACCCTCTACTCTCTCCACAAATAAATTCTCATCCAGAGATTCTGATGCTAGACATTTGCTCGATTCGAAAAATATATTTAGCAAGAAACATTCGCTGGATTCCAAAAAGATGTTCAGTGTTGAATGCAATAAAAATCGTATGAGCCTGAACAGACATAAAACTCACGGTGTTGACAGTGACCCATCATTAATACTCCAAAGAGGGTCACCATTACTGGCACCAAGAATGACTGACTCCTCAAAGACATTTCGACGCAGTGCATCTGCTGAATCACCACAACCACCACTGAGAATAAAGAGTCTCCTGGGGTCACCAAGGATTGCACCAAAGACGAGTCAACCTCCAAACACACCAACTCGATCACTTCATAACACACCACGGATTGCACCAAGGATTCATGAACGTCCCACTCTTCCCACACGATCCCTACAAAGCCTCTTGGGATCGCCACGAATGGCTCCAAAGACTCAGATATCTCCGATCCTTCCAGCACGTTCACTTCACAACACACCAATCAGGAGCCCAAATTACCAACCAATGTCAGCCCCGTCGACGCCAGGCAAGACCCATGTTCATAGAATCTCTGACACACAACCACTCATACACCAACTTAGGTCATCGTGGCATGAACGAGAAATGAGAAGCTGCAACACAAACTTTCTCTCTGGTTCACCTATACCACCTAAAAGGATCGAATCTAAAGTGCTGCCCATGGAGAATACAAAATCTCGACTCAATACAAAACCACAACAACAACAGAGTAAATGGGCAGCAATATTTTCAGGAAATTTCTTTTCCTCCTTTTCACCTAGTAAGAAAAAACAGCAAAAACAAAAACAACAACAACAACAACAACAACAACAACAACAACAACAACAACAACAATTGGAAAACGAAGGTCACTTTTCACCAGCAAAATTATTCTCTAACTCTCCAAGCAAAAAACATGTACAGCAACAGCAACATGATTTGGAGAAACAAAAAAAATTCTCCGTTGCAAAACTGTTTGCAAATTCACCACTCAAGAGAAGTGTACATTCTCTAAATAAGGTACAGCAAAAAGAAGAATGTGGTAGTGGCAGTAGTAATTATAGAGATAGAGGTGATAATGATATTAATGAATCTCCACTACTTCATAGACAACAGTTGGTATATTCATGTGAATCTCCAACACTAATACGACACACTGAATCCCCTTCATTTATACAACACTCAGGGATAAACTCTTCCAGATGTGATGTTACTTGTAGCCCTGTAATGGCTAACTATGAGGTTACCACAAGTGCCATGGCACAAATTAACACCACAGGGGTTGCTTATGGTATGGCTCGGGCTCAGGGAGGGCCCCGCATCAGAAGAGATCTCAGTCCCAACATTGGAGCATGTACTCGAGGTGATGTGAGTCATCATGTTGGTGGATCAAGTGCAACTCGTAACATTTGTATTCTGCCAGGGTATGGTAGTCCATCTGCTATACCACGTCACATGAGGCAAGAAGCTAATTCACCACTACTTGTTCAACGCCAACACCATCCTTTAGGCATTGAATCTGGAGCTTTAATTCGACGCCGGACCAGCTCCACCTCCTCCTATGATGCAACACTAACATCTTCTTCACCGAGAGTTGTGCCACGCCAACACCACCAAAGCTTACAATCTGGCCATACCTACTCTGGACACCAATCTACCTCCTCTCAAGATGTGACACACACCTCACACAATCACCACCAGGGCCTGGATTCTATCAGGTTAACCCAACACATCAACAACTCATCCTTCCAAACTGTGTCACAACCATCATCCTCTCCAAAACCATTGACACATCACCAAGTCTTGGAATCCACTCCTCCAACTCGACGCCAATTCAATTCCAAGGATGTTTCACAGACTTCATCGCCTTTACCAATCACGCGCCACTCAGTTCTCGAATCTGGCATTTCCAGTCGACATCACACCAACTCCAATGCCGTCGAATTAACAAGTCTACCAATATCAAACGAATCTGGATTTACGAATCACCAAAATGAATCTCAACACATGACACATAACCTGGTTAACTCCCAGTTCACACACCACCACAACAACCTGCCCCAGGAAAGTGTGGTTCACAGGCATCAAAAAATAACTCATGATATATCTCACTTGATTCATCAAGATTCATTCCACCAAGATTGTAAACCACCGAATGGCCCACTGCCCCCTGAACCTGTAGCTATCAATCAATGTTCCGAGTCTCTCATTCATTCACTGCCTTCTGAACACGGAAATATGATCCAATGGTTAAAATCAGAACCAGTGAATGGTAACCGACCATTACCACCGGAACCAATCAATTTCAATCGACCATTGCCTCCTGAACCAATGAATCACCAAGATGTGATTCAATATGGGGTTCACCAGTCACCAATAAAAAAAGTACTTCAAGAATCAACACCACACCGACACCATCAAGAAGAAGAGCACGTGTATGAGGTTCCCGATATGACCCATTACATATCAATCCAGGAGCCAACACCAAATGTGATCAGTCAACAACAAACAACAACCACCAAGTCCTTCTTGACGCAAAACTCCTTCAAACCAGTGGCACAGCATCATCATCAAAGTTTCCAACCAGTCAATGTTGGTGGTCAACTTACACCACCACCACCACCACCAAGGTTTACCCATCAAAATGCAATCAACGAACCTACATTGATACTAGGTTCGCCCACAATGAACCAACGGGGGAACCACTTTGTTCAGTCTCCCCTTCACCGTCCCAGGGCCATATCTTCTCCATCTAAATATTCTCCAAGATTGAAGGCACTTGATGTGCTTGGAGAAACATCGAGTGTAGTTAATGCATCACAGTTTTATCCTGGCAAGTTTATTGGGCCTGGTATTGGAGGAGGATATGGAAGGAACATTGAAGCAGCAGGAGGGATCGAAGATGGTTATAGAAGAGCTGTACCAAGTGCTTCATTATCTGGTGAAAAAGTTCTTGCTTACAACAGGACAGAGCTTCTCCAAGACCACCATCCATATTGGAACCAAAAGTCCCATTCCTCATCCACTTGTTATGTTGAGAGTACACAGGAGAACCCCCCTCCCCCACCACTTCCATCTGTCCCTCCACCTCCTTTGCCAAGTCTCACATCCACAGCACCTATTGTGACTGGAATGGGAGGTGTTCCTCCACACACATGTGCTAGTGGAGAGTTTAAATGGACTGGGCGAGGGACTACTGGGACTACAGTAGGTGCAGGTGGTGCTTTACCTAGACCATCCTCATGTGAATGGGGTCCTTCTTCATTCCCCACAAGCCCCCCTCACCACCTCCAACAGGATCTTCCTCACTACACAGGGAGAGCCACTGCCCCACCCATCCCTCCCCACCGTTCACTAACTCCCCCTGCCTTCATTTACCAGTCCGTCCATTCCAACAAGTACAACAACAATAGCCATAGATATAACAGCTGCAAAATAAACGAGAATCAAGTTAATAACAATAACAATGGCAATAAATGCAGCAGCAGCAGCAGCAACAACAGTCAAGATAATACTAATCTTAACAATCAACTAAGCTGTAACAATCGGCCAAAAAATTACAATAACAATCGGCCTTTTTTCTTGGCAATGAGGTCTGCTCGGCCGCACACTGTTCGGGACCTGGCCAGTCCTGCAAGCACAACCAGTGAAAGCTCCAATCGTGGCAGAAGAAAGCGCGGGCCAGGGCTGGTAGTTGGCCGAGCCAGTTGGCTCTTCCGGGTTTCCTCAACTCATAGGTTCGGCAAGATAGCCAGGCGGACAAAGAAACAAGTGGGCAAAGATGTGACTCAACAGGACTGTAATAAGCCCCATGATAACCACCAGATATCCAAGAAGCAGATGGCACATAAGGAACAGATACACCAGGAACAGAAACAGGACTATAATATGCCCCATGATAACCACCAGATAGCCAAGAAGCAGATGGCACACAAAGAACAGATACACCAGGAACAGAAACAGGACTATATTATCCCCCATGATAACCACCAGATAGACAAGAAGCAGATGGCACACAACAAGGAACAGAAATATTATCCAAGGTCACATCACAAAATCTGCTCTTGGCAGAACAGTGAGGAAAAAATAGACAAGTTGATATATGCGAGTTTGCCCGGCCCAAGTCATCTTATTACCCCTGATGTGTACCCAACTTATGATCCAATTAGTGAAGAAAGTACCCAGGGAGTGAATAATATGGTTCAAAATTCTACAAATAATGCCCTAGAACAATGCTCCCAAGATAACGCCATTAATAATTCTCAAGAAGATTCCCAAGACTCCTCAAACAGTGTCCAAAGTTGCTTAGATTATTCTCCTGATGTTCGTTCCCACCACAACAAAAATAACAAATTTGTTTCACCTCAACATCGTCATCGAAATATGGGCAGTTTGAATGATAAAGATTTCTGTCCTGCTGAACAAAAAGTAGAAAAAATGTCAGGAACGAGAACAGCACATGCCAACTTGTTAATGCCCCTGAATCATCCTGTGGGTTCCAGTATGGTGGACGGGCGGAGTCAGAGGGCAGCCCTGTTGGTGCGTTCCCTGCTACTAGAGGATGAAGTGGAGTTACCGGAGCCTCCAAATGCTGTAAGGGATACTTGTAGTGAACCTGGAGGTGTAAAATTCACTGTTTTGAAAAACTCTAATTGTGAAACGACCCAATCGAGTAGTGAGTCAAACCAATCTGACCCTGGGCCTGTGAAATATTATAACCTTCCAATAGAAAAGGAAAGGGTTTGGACCAAATTAGAATCAGTTAACACTAAGCTCGACCTTACAACTGGTAGTGTTTTGAGCTCGCAACTTGTGAAGCAACCCATTGAAACAAGAACAGCTGAATCTGATGCGGCCAAAATTAACCTCAAATTAAAGACTGATAATAATGCTATGAAGACTTGGAACAATCAGTTGTCAGAATCAAGGTCAAGAAGTAATCCTGGAAACACAAGACTAAACCTCCGAATTGCTAGAAACCCTGAACTCTTGCTCAGAGCTTTAGCTGCACTCACCAAGCTTGGTAAAGGTAAAAGTGAGGACCCACAACTCCCTAAGGCTACAAACGAGATCTCCCATCAAGAGAAAACTAAAAATGAGGTGTTAGAATTAGAGAAAGATGATATCAATGAAAGTAAAGAACAAATTGAAAATGAAACTCCAGCTGACAAACCAAAAGACGAGCTGGCCAAGGAAAAGACTGACCATAATATATCACTATGTAATGGACAATCTAAGGGACAATCACACATAACAAGGGAAGAAAGTATTGAGTCCCTCATTTCTATAAGGATAAATCAGCAGGAGAGTGATCGGGACAATGCAATTATTCGTCGAGAACCCAGAACCAAAATAAGAAGAAAGAGAAGTCACAAGATAAAGAGGATATCATCACTCAAGTCACCTACAGATAATGTTAATGGTAAGTGTCAAGTATATTATTTATTTATTACCTTTACATTCTCTGATTCACCAGTACATACATACACTCACAATCCACAATCCCACCCACAGGAGTCGAAGCCCAAACACATGAGTTCTGGAGTATAGGTGGTTTCTGGACGACAACCCACACAAAGCCTTCATTGGTTGGAAATGTATGTGTGTGTGTGTGTGTGTGTCCTCATGATGGTTTGTGTGTGTGTGTGTGTGTGTGTGTCCTCATGATGGTGTGTGTGTGTATGTGTGTCCTCATGATGGTGTGTGTGTGTATGTGTGTGTCCTCATGATGGTGTGTGTGTGTGTGTGTGTGTATGTGTGTCCTCAGGATGGTGTGTGTGTGTGTCCTCATGATGGTGTGTGTGTGTGTCCTCATGATGGTGTGTGTGTGTGTGTGTGTCTTCATGATGGTGTGTATGTGTGTGTGTGTGTGTGTGTGTGTGTGTCCAGATAATAG
>JAWQEG010004106.1:0-30000 GCA_033782935.1 Petrolisthes cinctipes
GATTAAAGGACACACACACACACACACAGAGAGAGAGAGAGAGAGAGAGAGACGAGAGAGAGAGAGAGAGAGAGAGAGAGAGAGAGAGAGAGAGAGAGAGAGAGAGAGAGTGTGTGTGTGATGAAAGAAGAACAGATTCACATTAATGATAAAACCAGACCTCCCTATAATCCGAGACAACCCAGGGTCAGCTTAAGGAAAGTTGTAGAGTGACCTGACGTTCCCTTCATTGAGGTGGAAATTCGTTTTTGGTACAGCCACAATCAAATAACCACCGACACTTTCCTTCCATCGTGCAAATAAATCAGTATCATATCAAAATATAATCTTACAACAACACCTTACGTCAACTCAACCCCCTCAATTATTATTATGAGGTGTCAGTGGATATTTGATTGTGGCTGTACATAGGAGTGCCTTGATTCCTCCAAAGTATGCTATAGTCTTCCCAAACCTGGAAGGTCTCTCGGGCTAATTGGCGAGCTGTTGCCACATTTATACCAAAACAAAGCTTTTCAGGTATGATGGTCACTGACCGACCTGACCCAAACATGTGACCTTCACCACACATCCGCCTCAATGACAAAACAATGGCAGGCAATGTCTCATATGTGGTGCGGAAATAAATGCCACATGATTTATATAAACACATATTTTTTTCTAGTAGAATTAACGAATTCTGTACAGCACATAATTATGTTAACATATGTAATATATAATGTGTATCTGATGCAAAACAAAAATCTGAATAGTGTTAAATGTAATCATTTGTTGTTTATGGTTTTGATGTTTGGCATACCAGCATTAATCACCAGCCACGCCGTAGAGCTCTCCAGGTTTGGGAAGAGTATAGGAAATAGGACCAGAAGAGCAAAAGTAATGGCGTTCTGTTGCTTGGAATAGTTTGGAGGATTTGTGTTTGTATGTGAGAGAGAATTGGAGGCTTTTCATTCCCCCTGACCATACCACGAAACAAGCTCCTTCCATATTTATAGGTGTGTGTGTTTCGTGGCAATATTTGAAGGACTCGTGTATCTCCAATTTTCTGACTACATCACGGGGTCCCTTAAGGTGGTAATTCTTTTTTGGTATATAGGAGTGCCTTGATTCCTCCAAAGTATGCTAGGAAACAGGGCCAGAAAAGCAAAAATAATGGCGTTCAGTTGCTTGGAATAGTTTGGAGGATTCAGTTGCTCCAGATTTACCAACACAAAACTTTAATGTGACGTCAAATGTCCCACACCGCTCCACTCTTCAATTGTTTCATTATAGACAGATGGTTGTTATCGCATCTGGAGGTCGAGTTAGGTGTGCATCGGTAGCCTTACAAACACGGCTTTTGTAAGGAAGAAAAGGACTGCAGGTATGAGGAAAGGAAAGGGAAGGGGCCGAGAATACCAGCGTCTTGGGAGGAGATTAAGGGACCCTGTGATGTAGTAAAAAAAACTGGAGGTAAACGAGTCCTTCAATTTTTGCCACGAAACACCACCTATAGGGAAGGAGCGTGTTTCGTGGCATAGTCATGAAGAATCGGTAGCCTCCAATTCTCATACTCGATCACAGGGGTTTGTTGATTCCGCTGTAGTTGGTAGTGGTTTGTAAGCACGCAAACAAAAGAATCTTACCTTTGAAAATGACTTATGGCTAATTTATTTAATGAATTTGGCGAGTAAACTATGCAGTGATCATCATTATCTAACTGTTTGATAGATTTTTTTAATGCGGATACTCAGCTTTTGAAAAAATAATGAAGCCTTACAAGTGTGGTTGGCTGGGAAGCTAACAAACTATAATATCACTGTGGAATCAACCCAGGGTCCTTAAAAGTGGGTATATAGGCATAGTACAGTGTTGGTGGTAAATCTAGAGCAACTGATGATTCCTCCAACCTATTCCAAGCAACAATAGCAAACAGAACAGTAGATATTATTATTCATCTGGTCCTGCTGTTTCCTGGCATACTTTGGAGGAATCAAGACACTCCAATGTACCAAAAGCCTGGATAATCCCTTTTAGAGAGATTAGCAGTAGGATAGGGTGTGTGTGTGTGTGTGGGTAGAGAAGGGGAGGGGGGGATAATTAGTTTCCTGCACCTACCTACCTACCCTCACCTGTGTTCTCACCTGACACTCCTACCTACCTTCCTACCTACCTACCTACCTGCCTTTCTACCTACCTACCCACCTACCTGCCTGTCTACCTACCTACCCACCTACCTGCCTGTCTGCCTACCTACCCACCCACCTACCAACCTACCCACCCACCTACCAACCTACCAACCTACCTACCTTCCTACCTACCTACCTTCCTACCTACCTACCTACCTACATACCTACCTACCTACCTACCCACCTTCCTTCCTACCCACCTACCTACCTTCCTACCCACCCACCCACCCACCTACCTACCTACCTACCTACCTAATCTCACCTGTGCATTCATCGTACAGTAAGGAGTCATAGTAAGTATCCATGCAGGTGTGCTTGGAATATAATTATTATGAGACAGAATAAACTTAAAAATAGTAATTAGCTTCCTGCACTTACCTACCGACCTACCTAACTAATCTCATCTCTGCATTCATTGTACAGTCACGGGTCATAGTAAGTATCCATGCAGCTGTGCTTGGAGTATATGAAACAGAATAAGCTTAAAGATAGTAATAGTCCTGAGAGTGACGTGTATAAATAAGGTGTCGTCATCTAGTGGGGCAGAAGAGAAGCTACGGTACCCAACATCATATATAATCTCGGGGCTTCGCAAGAGTCACGGGCTACTGACAACCTACAGTCCCGAGGTTGAGGTATTAAAAAAAAAATAATAATAAAAAAAAAATGATAATAATAATAATAATAATAATTAGCTTCCTGCACCTACCTAATCTTACCTGTGCTTCCATTGTACAGTCACGAGTCATAGTAAGTATCCAGGTATAATGCTTGGAATAGACTGATGATGGTGTATTAAATATATGAGACAGAGTAAGCTTAAAAGTAGAAGAAGGGGATAGAGAGGTGGGACAGGAAAGAGGAGGAAAAATAGAAGGAAAGAAGGGACAGAGAGAAGGTGATAGAAGGAAAGGAGGGACAGGGAGAAAGTGATAGCGAGGAGGGACAGGAAACACAAGGGAAATAGAAGGAAAGCAGGGACAGGGAGAAGGTGATAGGAGGTAAGGAGGGACAGGGAGCAGGTGATATATATATATATATATATATATATATATATATATATATATATATATATATATATATATATATATATATATATATATATATATATATATATATATATATATATATATATGATAGTACTTCCTAAACAAATATTAATAATTCTATCTCTCTCTCTCATTCTCTCTCTCTCTCTCTCTCCAATGAGTCATGTGCCCCCCCCCCTCTCTCCCTCTCCCACACTCAACCGCGGCTATAAAATCCCAAGACACACACACACACACTCACTCCTACCCACACCACCACCACTACCACTTCAACCACTACCACCACCATGTCAAGTCAGGTGTGTGTAATGGCGTCCCTCTTGCTACTACTGCTTGGAAGTGGTGAGGTTCATGGCTACTGGAAGAAGAAGGCTTCGTGGTCCACTTGTGTATCAGTGACGGACACTCTGTACAAGACTGACACTGTGTTAAGTCCCTACAACGTGTATATTACTGATACCAGCATACACACTATCACCCACAACCTGGAGATTACGTTGGTGAAGCCTGTACGTTCTACTAAGGTTATATGGGCGAATGTAACTGTCTATCCAGAAGAAGAGATCATCACACAAACTGATTACCTCACCTACGTTGCCATAGTACATTCCCCGGCTTCATCGTTGCTACACACCATCCCCGTCACTTCAACACTCTTCTCTCAACTCACCAGTCAGACCCTAGTCACCAGGACCACTACCAGCACAGCAGAGAACCCCTACAGTACAGTGACAAACACAGCCACCTACCTACTCACCGATACAGAATACCACACCACCTACATCACTCAGACCAGTACAGTGTATGGAACCAACATGGTAGATGGTGGCTTTAGTCTCTACACAGACATCTATCCTCCCACCTATGATGTTGTCCAGGACTCCACCAGCACCATCCAGTCATCTGTTACTGTATATGAGACGACCACCATCATCACTTCTGTATTCTCCTGTTATCCACCTCAGACTTCATACATGCGTTAATATTATCTGTTACTGTATTAATATTATCTGTTTCATGTATTAATATTATCCCGTTACTGTATTATGAGACGACCACTATCATTACCTCTGTATTCTCCTGTATTCTCTGTATGTCTGCATCAAATACCTTACCTAACCTGTTAATATAATATACGAGACAACTGTCATATTTACTTTTATGTTTTCTTGTTAAACACAGGAGACTTCCTATATGTTTTAATATGTTTAATGTCTGCATCAAATAGTACTACCAATACAAATACCTAACCTAACCTGTTATTATTATATACTGAGAATACTGCCATATTCACCTCTGTGTTCTCTTGTTATCCACTACAAACTTCCTACAAATATTAATAAAGTCTTTATAAATTGATGTTGTCTCAAATCACACCACACCAGAGTGATTCCTCCAGCCCAATGTGGTTAGTCTCAAATCACTCTCAACACAAACCTCGACCCTCCTAAAAGATTCGTCACATGTTATTGTATAAGACACTACTGCCATATTTACCTGTGTATGTGTGTGTGTTCTCTGGTTAATCACTGCAGACTTCCTACATGTGTTTATCAATGTCTGCATCAAAAGGGTACTTACAATACCTAGCTTGTTCTTACTGACTATAAGACTACTGCTATGTTTACCTGTGTGTGTGTGTTCTCTTTTTCATTCACTGCAAATGGCTTACATGTACAGTCGTGGGCAATAATAATCATATTTACCTATGTGTGTGTCTCAAACTTCCTTTATGTACAGTTGTGGTCAATAATAATCACATTTACCTGTGTGTGTGTCTCAAACTTCCTTCGTGTACAGTCGTGGTCAATAATAATCATCCATACATGAGTAACTCAAATAATTTACTGTCAAATGGTTTTCACGTTTATATAATAATTATGATGTTACTGTTTTTAGGGGGTAATTCACTTTAGTTACGTTAGAGTGCCATGATTCCTCCAAAGTATGCCAGAAAACAGAACCAGATGGACAAAAATAATGGTGTTTGTTCTGTTACTTGGAATAGTTTGGAGAAATCGGTTGCTCCAGATTAACCAACACTGACTGTACTTCCGCCTTAATTAAATAGTGCATAACTGCTTGTAGTAAATTAAAAGATCGATGATACTTAACCTATTTATTGGTAAGTTTGTATCAGCTAACGAATAGAGGGAAGCTGTCTTTTTTTTAAATATACTGCATATATATAATTTTAAGTTCTTTTATCTACCTTTAGTACAAGCCCCAACACTCTGGGGAATGTTGCCACTAAAGGCCATGAAGTTATTTGATACATGGTGGAATATTAATATGAGTAAATATAATATGTATGTAAAGAATTGCAGTGATAATATGGAAGAGAGTAAACACAACATTGATAATAAGGTGGTAATTCACTTTTGTTACATTGGAGTGCCTTGATTCCTCCAAAGTATGCCAGGAAACAGCAGGACCAAATGAACAAAAATAATGGTGTTTGTTCTGTTGCTTGGCTTAGTTTGGAGGAATCATTTGCTCCAGATTTACCAACATTGTACTTCCACCTTAATATGAAGTAACAATAATAAACTGACACACTCTATTGCGTCACTTACCACAGTATAAAATTTAATTATTGTTGATATCTACAAAGATTCAAAGAACGTTTAGATTTTTCTAGTAAGGTATTTTTGTTATTTATCGTTATCTTGCATTGGTGAATTTTTTTTTTATTTATCGTTATCTTGCATTGGTGAAATATTTTTTTTTATTTATCGTTATCTTGCATTGGTGAATTTTTTTTTATTTATCTTTATACTGCATACATTTTTTTCTTCTTTATATTGCATTGGTGAAATATATTTTTTATTTATCTTTATATTGCAATGATGAAATATATTTTTTATTTATCTTTATACTTCATAAGTGAAATATCACTTATAAAGGTAAAACATTATAATTTGTCTTTCATTGTATTGTAATCAAAGGCGAGATTTTTTTTTTTTATTAAGGTTTCCCCTTTTGCAAATATGACATTATGGACCCCGTTGTGATGTAGTAGAAGGGTCCCTTACTTTGGAGGAATCAGTGTCCTTCATTTCGTCCACAAAACCTGAATTCCTAGAGAACAACTTAATTTAGGAGGTAATAATTCACTTTTATTACATTGGAGTGCCATGATTCCTCCAAATTATGCCAGAAAACAGGACCAAATAAATAAAAATAATGGTGTTCTGTTGCTTGGAATAGTTTGGAGGAATCATTTGCTCCAGATTTACCACCATTAAACTTCCGACTTAAAAGACCCTGTGATGCCATGATTGATTGATATATTAGGCGTCGCAACAGCAAGGTCATTTAGCGCCAGAAAAAGGTGATAGAGAGGTGAGACAGCAAGCAGGAAGGAAATAGAAAGAAAAGAGAGACAGTTGAAGAACCGTGATGCCAAGAAACAAGCTCCTGCCATATAGGTGTGTGTGTTTCGTGGCAATATTTGAAGGACTCACTAACCTCCAATTTCCTGACTACATAACGGGGTCCCTTACTTTGGAGAAATCAGTGTCCTTCATTTCCTCCACATAATGCATCAATTCGTTGAGAACAACATTACTTAAAGGACCCTAATGATGTAGTAAGAAAATTGGAGGTTAACAAGTCCTTCAAATATTGCCACGAAAACACACACACCTATAGGGAAGGTGCTAGCTTGTTTTGTGGCATAGTCAGGAGGTATCAGCCTCAGGAAACAGCCAATTCTCATATACTATCACATGGTCCTTAATAATCTTATATCGACCGTGTACTGTACTAAACTCCAGTACTAAATTACGTTTCATTGCCCACAGGTCCCATGGTAACCCCTTACTTACTTTATTCAATATGAGTCTCTCAGAATGTAATTTGCCAGCAGCCTGGACATGTAGTACAGTCACGAGCACTATTAAGTATACAGGTGTGCTTCGAATACCTATAGAGACAGTATATAAATGCACAATAAGATCTCCATTGGAATTCCTTCGTTGGTGAATTGGTTGGACTGTTCAAAGCTGTATACTTATTAGTACATGTGACTGTACCATTATCCACATCCCTAAACCCAACTCTACTGACTTCCGTCCTATATCTCTCACTTCCTATATGTGTAAAGTGATGGAGAGGATCTTACTTACACGTCTCTGTTACCTCATTGAAGATCAGCTTGAGTCTCGGCCCGTACTTACTATTGCTATGTGGACATTGGCTTATGTCTCGCCATAAGTGCTCGTCTTGATTATAAGACACCCCGGGTAGATGTTTTAACCACTATGACGAGACTTAATTTTGGCTCGATATAAATGGAGTGTCCCGTGGAAAACATAAAACTTTCAAGGACCGCGCCACAGTGGTCAGTCGTCACTCTCCCTTGTAAATGTAAACAAACACCACGTTGACGCCTAACCTTAAGTGATACTTCTTAACTTCTTCGGTCTTCCTGCTGAAGTGAACTACAACTGAAGTGAACTACAACTGAAGTGAATTACAACTACAAGTACAACTACAACTGTAGTGAACAACAACTGAAGTGAACTACAAGTACAACTACAACTGAAGTGAACTACAACTACAACTGAAGTGAACTACAACTACAACTGAAGTGAACTACAACTACAAGTACTACAACTGAAGTGAACTACAACTACAGGTACTACAACTACAGGTACTACAACTGAAGTGAACTACAACTACAAGTACAACTACAACTGAAGTGAACTACAACTACAAGTACAACTACAACTGAAGTGAACTACAACTACAAGTAGAACTACAACTGAAGTGAACTACAACTACAAGTACAACTACAACTGAAGTGAACTACAAGTACAACTACAACTGAAGTGAACTACAACTACAACTGAAGTGAACTACAACTACAAGTACTACAACTGAAGTGAACTACAACTACAGGTACTACAACTACAGGTACTACAACTGAAGTGAACTACAACTACAAGTAGAACTACAACTGAAGTGAACTACAACTACAAGTAGAACTACAACTGAAGTGAACTACAACTACAAGTACAACTACAACTGAAGTGAACTACAACTACAAGTACAACTACAACTGAAGTGAACTACGACTACAAATACAACTACAACTGAAGTGAACTACAACTACAAGTAGAACTACAACTGAAGTGAACTACAACTACAAGCACTACAACTGAAGTTAACTACAACTACAAGTACAACTAAAGTGAACTACAACTACAAGTACTACAACTAAAGTGAACTACAACTACAAGAACTACAACTAAAGTGAACTACAACTACAAGCACTACAACTGAAGTGAACTACAACTACAATGGCAGGTCCAATGAGAATCCAACAACAACAACAACCACCACCACCAACACGTCATTTTCGAAACAGAAATGATGCGTTCAACGAAATGACCGACACAGAATTAATCAAACGGTACCGACTAACTAAGACCGTGCCGGAATTACGCTGGTGACGGATTTAGTGCGTGAAAAGATAACAACCACAACAACAACCACAACCACAACAAACCCACAAATTACTGAAGAAAAAAGAAGAAGGAATATATGTGTGTATGTATGTGTATGATAATAAAACAAGGTGAAATATATGTATGTATAATTATATTGTACACTCGCGCACCACAGTCTCTAGCCCACCTGAGTTTGGGCCGGAGATATGGCTCGGATCCTTTCTGGACGACAGCCCACTCAAACGATTAAGATGCCACACAAGCACGAACATACGTTTCGAACCGATACAAGCTTGACTCCCTGTTTGACATGTATAATGAATTGTTTTTTAAGGCTACGCAATCATATTTTGGCTGTGTGAATGACATTTATGTATAGAATTATTGCAATATACTATCCCCATAATTTATAATGAACTAGCACACGAAAGAATATTGCCAGAGGATTCATGAAATCACTAACTAAACAACACACTTCAAATCAGCAAGTGAACTCAGAGGATTATTCGGCGCACGCGAGCGTGTGTCTATATTGAGAGAGAGAGAGAGAGAGAGAGAGAGAGAGAATCATCAGACAATATCTGTTCACCTATGGGGCCGTCTAAGCACAGTGGCTAAAAATAATGATGGTTCCACCGCAACATAGTGACCAATAATGTAAGGATGACCAAACACAATTTAAAACATATACAGTATATGGCTATAACAAACAACAATATCCTACACATTAATCAACTGACATTTTATACGTTCTCAATATTATCTTACAATAATTCCATCTTTTCATACGGAGAGGAGACACACTGCTGGTGTTTCGGGGTCACACACGCAATATTCTTCATGTTCATTTTCATGTTAATTTCACCTTACTTTTGTTAATGTTAATCAGCCAAAGCATGGATACATAGGGGACTGTAATTACTGCATATTGATATAAAAATTAAATTTCACTGCATGCCATTGTCATACAAATACGGTGTTATCTCATTATCAAACGCTCGGCCTATACAACAATTAATGTCGATTTTATTTAATGTGAAGTAATAAATTATATCTGAAAAGCAACGCCATTTTAATCAGATCACATACGGCAGAATGACTGAAAGAATGAAGACTGAGTTTGAGGAAAGCACTGAGCTTCAGGACTAGTAACTATCATCAAAGTGAACTTTAACAAAAAAAAAAAAAAAAAAAAAAATCGTTCTAGATAATTTAACAAAATACATAAGATTAATCACGTTAAAGGAAACAATTTCTGAGGAATAATCTTGATGTTACAGTAGGCTACACACACACACACACACTGAATACCTGTGTATTAACTGGGTGGTATGGAAGTGCTTCGTTTTAATAAATTGTAATTCTTGAAAGCTTATTGGTATATTCTTTTGTGTCCCTCTTTCATGCAAATATTTGAGGAATTAAAATGTAGTAATGAAATATATTGATTTTTGCAGCCAAAATACTATTGTATAGTATAACCACAGAAAGAGTTGTATATAAGGTTTACATGACACAGTGAGTCAGACCCCTTTTCAATTTTTCGAATAATTTCTGTTGGTGCGGGTCTGACCTTGTGATAGTTTCAGTGGGCTGTCGTCCAGAAGGGATCCGAGCCATATCGCCGCCCCAAACTCAGGTGGGCTAGAGATTGTGGTGCGCGAGTGTACAGTACGTGTAATAGGCGAGCCCACACTTTAAAGCGAGTTGCCAAACGGCATTTTGATGGCGATTTCTAGGCTGGAAAATATGTCCTATGTCGGGCAAAGTTATATTGGGCTTCCTATTGTGGAACGACTTATTATAACTTATTCAATATTTTTTACATATTTTTAACTTATCTTGGACTTATTTTCATACGAATACAGCCATGAATAAAAATATATATCCTATTATTTCAGAAGAGGCTTTTTAGTCCGCTTATACGCAAATATAACAAAATTAGAATGATATACAAACTTATACAGGCCTTTTATAATTATATTTTACATTTTACGTCGTCAATGATAGTAACAGTACTAAATCACAATAAGATGTTGATAATATATTGGTGTCTCCGTACGATACGTTCTCTGCTGCTGCAGCAACCAGTGTGCGATCCCCGCAGTATCCACACATTCAGTTAGCTTGCTTTCAACTCTTCATGCGTCTGGCAGCGCAAGGTATGCATATTTCTAATGCTAATAAATGTGAACATATGGCATTTCAACATTTTCCGCTTCATGGTATGGGTCATGCTATATACAATTGTTAATATTTGTAGGCTGCTATACTCATGCAGTTCATGAAAGCCGCATAATGCACACATTTCGACTTTTACTATTTACAAATTTATATGAAAAATATAGTATATTCAGCATATATTATGCGAAAACACAAAAGTATGTATTTTTTTATCCATCTAAGTAAAAGGTCGTGAACTAGAACGCTAATTTTCTAGTGTAAAATAAGGTATGAAATTTAACTGAGTTACCCATGTCCAGCACTTAAAATGTCGCAGATAAAAAATAGACCACCATCTGGCAACATCACTCAAAGTGTGGGCTCGCCTATTATTAAGGGCGGTTCACACTAGCAAAATATCGGCGTTTTTTCCTACCGATTTCGGCGTTTTTTCCGGAAAGGTGTTCACACACAGACTCAGTGACTGACAGTGGCGCTGCGGTGCGGCGGCAGCATCAAGCTATCTGTGTTTTCCAAAACATTGCATCTCATTCTGACTCATTGACAACGTTGCCTCACACGTGTTCACTGTTCAGTACTTTCACATTCGCAGTAAAAGACGAACTATGGACCACCGACAGCGCATCAGGTGTGCAGCTCTCGCTGTTGTATTTTCCTTACTGGACGATGAGGAAAATGAAGAACAACCTGCACGCATTTGGACTCGTCCCTGGCTCTCTAGACGAAAAGAGGAGAGTGTGTACTACTGACTGGTGCGAGAACTCAGTTTGGAGGATCCACAAACCTTAAATCAGTGGATCCATGTGAACAAAACCCAGTACCACCACCTGCTGGACCTCGTGACACTGACACTCCTCATTAAGAAGAAAACCACACGGATGAGGGAACCTGTCTCGCCTTCGGAACGTCTCATGATCACACTCAGATATTTAGCCACAGGTAATGTAGTGTTTTGCGTGAGTTATTAATCTATTATCTTTGTTTTTCTTCACTCCAGTACAGTACACAGTACTGTAATTGTTGTGAATGAATCTTCATGATCAGTCTCAATGGAAAGTTAATAAGACTGCTCTAGTCCTTGTCTTGATTTAATTTCCATAAGTTTAATTCCCATATTATAATATATTGGGTAGCTTGATTGTTGCAGTCATTATATAACTGCATAAGTCACCATAGTCTGTCTAGGTTAGGTCCCAGTAGTTTGTCCAGGTTATCGGCAGTTTGCCACATTCCAGGTTAGGTTATGTAAAAAGTTCAGCTGAAACACATGAAATGGCATGGTTCAGAGCGCTCTCCCACATGATACCTGGATAATTGAATTTAACAAAGATATATACCTGGTCTTTCTGAGCAGAAGAAAAAAATCAAGCAATAAATATTCTGCCATCAGATTTTCATTCTTTGTAAGATAGGCCAAGGTTGGATTAGGTTTGGCTAAGGTTATGTTCAGTTAAGCTAATTAGACTAGATAAATTCTATAAAAAAAAATCATGTGTGATTAGGTTACTAATAGTATTATTTTACTGGTTAGGTTTGAGTTTGGGCAAGGTTCCTGAAATAAAATTTTACCTAAGTTAGGTTTTTGGTTAATGTAAATAACTTGCAGTTATTATGTTTTTTTATTTTACATATCACGGGTTGCACCAGACTTACCCTTAAGATTAGTGCATAGTAGTACTGTCTTCAATAATAGTCAAAACCTATCCAATTCTTAATGTAATGAATTTCAGTAGTACGGTAAAAATTCAAGACATAGCCGTTATGCCAAGGTTAGGCCCGAAGGATGCCCCGGTCTAAGTTAGGCCCGAAGGATGCCCCGGTCTAGGTTAGGTTAGGTCAGGTCAGGTCAGGTTGGTTTGTCTGATTGCTAAAATCAGTATTTACCGTTGTATCTTATATTACTGTATTGTAACATACAGTTGTGCATGTCTAAATATTATTTTTCAATTCAACTACAGATCAGGTGCGTCAGAGGTTTAAAGCCCTGAAGAGCTACTTCTTGAAAAAGTACAAGAAACAACAAACGGCACCGAGTGGGTCTGAGGCTAAGAAGGAAGTAAAGTGGGATCTGTTTCCGCATCTGCTATTTGTTGCCGATACATGCAACTTTGATTCACAGGCCAGCTGGTCCATGCCAAGTCAGGTTAGTAATGATCATGAAGATGTACAGTACAGTATAGCTATAAGCCCATGGCAGCTTAATACAATAATATTGCCTAATTGAACAGTCCAATGTCTTTACTTTTCTAATTTATTTTGTATTAAAAACCTAATTCATTCCATTTTAGATGCATTATATTTTTTTTTAAAGACCTAAATTCTTTAACCATAAGTTTGGTGCAGTAATTTATTTATTTTTATTTTCATGTTTGCACAGATTTTAATTCCATTTCTTTTAGATGCAATTTATTTTGTATTAATGACCTAAACCACCCTCTAACTCAAAATTTGGTGCTTCCAGATTTAATTTTCATTTGTTTTAGATGCAATTCATTTTGAATTAATGACCTAAATCATTCACTCTCTCACCATAAGTTTGGTGCAGTAATTTATATGTTATTTATATGCTTACATAGATTTAGATTTCATTTGTTTTAGATGCAAACTACTATGTATTAATGACCTAAATCATTCACTCTCTAACCATGAGTTTGGTGCAATAAATTATATATTATTTATATGCTTGCACAGAACTAATTTTCACTAATTTTAGATGCAATTTATTTTGTAATAATTATCTAAATCAGTCCCTAACCATTTTTTTTAATTTTTTCAATTCTAATGCCTTTTTTTTATTTTTTGCAGGAGACACAGGCAGTGGAAGATGTGGTGGCTAACACTTGATGTGGACCCCATGGACAACACGCTGCTTATTGATGAAGACGTCCATCATATACTGGCAGGTATATCAAGCAATTCATCATCCCCCAGCATCAGACCTACATCACCAGCACTGACAGCCTCCAGTGAACAGCCAACACCTTCAATAACAGCCGTTAGTGAACGTTCCACACCGGCAACAGCAGACAGTAGCGTACGTTCCGCAACAGCAGACGGTAGCGAACGTTCCGCAACAGCAACAACAGCCGGCAGGGAACATTCAGCAGGAACACCCAAGAGACCCAGGGGGGGATCTTCCAGCACTCCGAGAAAGAAGAGTAAAACCTTGCAACAATCAAAAGCTGTGGATGCCCTACTAACATTGATTGATGAAAATCAAGAACCAAGTGGGATCCAAGAAGCTATGAAAAGGACATTGGTGTCCTTTGTCAACGGTTGCCTGATTGATATACCCGAACATGAGATGGTAAACTTTTCAGTTAGGGCTATTCAGGCACTTAAAGACTTACGTGATGAATTTCTACGCTAAACTTGAGAAAGTGTAGAATGTTGGCTGAGTTTTGTATTTTTTTTTTCTTCTAAATATCAGTCTATACTCAAAGGAAATTGTGATAGAAAATAAAGTGATAGTATAAATTTTGTTTATTATTCACATACCTAAAATCACTTAAAAAGATTAATCAAAGAAAAGATATAACAGCATACCAAGCAAACAGTTGAATATTATAACAAATCAATAGAGACCTGGTAAAACATAGTGTAACAGATATGAGAGCTTACATAGATATTTTATTTACCTAGGTAATTGTGAATAAAATACCATACTGTAGAATGTATCCTTAATGTTTATAACCATGCTGAATAAACAATGATTAGGATTCAACAGAAAAGGGAGGAGGATGGAAGCAAGCAGGGAAATTAACCACCATGAGACACAAAACAAAAGGACAAGACATAAGTTTTAACTATCATTCTGTGATAGGTGTGTACAGTTGGACACATGAATGGGTGGTACAGCCCAAGTGAAAGATGGTCAATTTCTCCCAATATCAAGTTCCTTAGTGCCAAATAGGAGACATCAGTGGCAGAAGTCAGTATTGAGGATGGTAATGAAAAGCAAGTACCTGATAATAGACACTGGTTACTCAAATGGGACAAGTATCTTTCACCTGGGCTGTACCACCCATTCATGTGTCCAACTGTACAGTCACGAGGACTAATAAGTATACAGGGTTGGTTGAAGCTTTGAACAGTCCAATTCACCAACAAAGGAATTCCAATGGAGATTTTATTGTGCATTTATTTACTGTCTCTAGGTATTCCAAGCACACCTGTATACTTATTAGTGCTGGTGACTACACCTGTATATTTATTAGTGCTCGTGACTGTAAGTGGATGTGGTCCAACCAGGTTCAAGCTGTTCAACATGCAGCTTTGCTTCACAAGTAAGTTAAGTTACCATTTTCCGTTTTGGATGAAGTAAAGTATCATACTGTATTTAAGGATAGCAATATAACTGTTTTATGAAGGTAATTCACTTTCGTTACATTGGAGTGCCTTGATTCCTCCAAAGTATGCTAGGAAACAGGAGCAGAAGAGCAAAAATAATGGTGTTCTGTTGCTTGGAATAGTTTGGAGGATTCAGTTTTTGCTCCAGAATTACCAAAACAAAAAAAGAATTACCACCTTAAGAATATCCTATATCTAGTTTTATTGCTACAACCCAACCGTAATTTTTCAAGTTTTTGGCCCAGGCTCACCAAATTTCTCACAATGGAAAAATGCGTCCCCTTTGCTTTAAAGCTACGAAGCAGGGGCCGGATACTCAAAAAGTTCCTAAATTAGCCTTCCTATCTCACTTAGGAATGCCTAGTGTAGGAACAGGTTAGGAACTCCTATCTCGTTTCCTAAGTGCCCATACTCAAAACATTCTGGGGAGTTCCTAAACCCTTCCTAACACTTAGGAGTTCCTAAATCCTCTAGGAGTTTCTAAGTCCTTTAGCCAATCAGGAAGGAGCTTTCAAATAGTTCCCGCTTTTTTCCAGCCAATGGGGAAGAAGAATCATATCAGCTGTGTATTGTAAACACGTAATAAGAGCACCTCTTATATGTTCCTCGTATATTAAAGTGCAGTATAGTATTATATATATTAAGTTCATATCAATTACAAATGAAATATATCGGTAAATATTGAAAGAATTACCGTTATTGCGTACGTTTTTTCTACCTTCATTACCCACTTTAGACCATTCGAAGACAATTTTCCTCAATGGCATTTCCTCCGCAAATGCCCCATTTCCAAGATAGGGCATATTCAAATGGGGCATTTTGAAATTAGCCTGACCTTACCTGACCTGACCTAACCTAACCTAACCTAGACAGCATCAGACTACCGGGACCTAACCTGGGCAAACTACGGTAAATTTACAGAAGAACTGGGTTCACTATATTGTATATTTTAGTATCATTACCCACTATTTTGGACCATTCTAAGACACTTTTCATCTATGGTGTTTCTCTCGGAGATGCCCCGTTTTACAAACATAATTTGGAAATTAGTCTGACCTAACCTAACCTAGACCACAGCAGACTACAGGGACCTAACCTGGGCAAACTACCGGGACCTAACCTGGGTAAACTACCGGGATATAACCAGTGTAAACTATCATAAAGTGACTGGGGCAAATTTCCGGGACCTAGCCAGATGTGGTAACACTGCGCGATCCTAGCCAAAAACCCAGTTATTCTGTAATAATACCCAAACTACTGGGACCTAACCTGGGCAAACTACCAGGAAATAACCGTGGTAAAGTACAATAAATGACGGGGGTAAAATACTGGCACCCAGCCGGATCTGGCAACACTGCTGCAAAACGGTAATTCTTTCAATAAATACCAATATATCTCAGGAAGTATGGTTGTGTGCCAATAATATGCTTAATTTATGATTTGTTCTTGTGTGTCATGTTCCTCCTGTGTTACAGTATTTTATTTTATTTTTTAAAGTCAGCATTACACATGAAATCAATGTCATAGTGTACTATATAATTATATATCTTTGTTTTAAGCTTAGTGCAGTTTTGTATATTTTTCTGATTTAAAATCACTACATGATTAGGTTAGGTTTTTCCATCCTCCAACTTACAATCTTTTCTCCATCCATCTTTTCAAGCTCAGTCTCTCCTCCATCCCTCCTCTCCAACCTACAATCTTTACTCCAAACTTTCCCTTACACTAATCATATGGTGTGGGACCAATGCACGGTAGGCTGTACTGTATATTTAGTGCTGTCTTCTTTACTTGCCTGCACATCTCCACTACCACAGTGGAAGTGTTATACATATTTTGCCTTTGCAGAAACTGTGATACTGTGTCAACTCAGGTTTATTTATTTTTTCCTTTAAACAAAATGTGATACTTTATGTAACTCAGGGTTATTTTTGTGTGTGCTACTTTTAGGCTTAATTATGTAGGCTAAGGAAATATAGAGAAATACAGGATATATTTTTTAAAAATTTTATTACTGGATAAATATATTGAAGAATTGTTAATGTGAGCATTAATTTAAAAAGTTAAAAAAATTTGCCTTCTCATGATCCAACTCAGAGGTAAATAAAAACAAAAAAGACATCTTAGTTAAGTCACAGCCTACACAGTGAGACAACTGCAAAAAGAATCCTCTTCATGAAAAAACATTGCTTTATCTGATAATATATGCACCACTGAGTTCACCACTCTGCTCACACTTGCTTGTGTCACTCCTGCTGTATCCCCAATTACACTTTGGAAGGTCCCACTCGCCAACAATCGCAGAGTCACTATATAACACTTGAGTACTTGTTGGTATCGCATGAGACCTTCTAGTGGGTCGAGCAACGTGTGGTTCCAGTTCCTGGCACAAATGTATTATTTCATGCCGAGGAAATCTATAGTAGCGCAGCAAGTGTTCATCACTATGATGTAGAGGGTCTAGCATATCCCTGTAGACTCTCTCACGCCTTAGCTGACGCCTATTTTCGTAAGCAAACCAAAGTTCCATCACTGCACTAGTCTCTTCAGTCTTTTGCCTCTCCAACAACAACAAAATAACACGTTTGTGTTGGTGACTTCAAGTGTCGCGCTATCAATTTTCACAACTTTTCTACGGTGACGGAGTTCCTAACTCACTTAGAAGGCCTTGGGGGTCTTTCTAAATCCAACCGATTTAGGAACAATAAAAATGGCGTCCCACAGTGTCGATATTGCTTTGAGTATGAGTTCCTAGCTCGACTGGGGAAGTTAGGAATTCCTAACTGAGATAGGAATTCCTAAATTGTTTTGAGTATCCGGCCCCAGGTTAGCTGTGTAGCGTGGATCTCGAGCACCATCTTTTGTCATTGCATTTATCAACACTTTCTTCCAAGTTGTCATGTACTTTTACCATTGAACCCGTTTACTCAACTTGCGTACCTTACATTGAACCCGTTTACTCAACTTGCATACCTTGCATTGAACCTGTTTACTCAACTTGCATTGAACCCGTTTACTCAACTTGCATACTTTACATTGAACCCGTTTACTCAACTTGCATACCAGTATATAGAAATTACAGTACAGTACATCCCTCCATAAGTAATCACAAGTACGCGTGATTTCATAAGTGCAGAATAACTCGCAAGGAAAATGAAAGAGGAATACCAAGCTTTCCTCTATTTTTCAAGACATCTTCAGGGTAATACAGTACATGCTCATATATTTTCCATCATTGTATGCTGTATGCAATGTCAAGTTCATTTCATTCTAATTATTTATAAGCATTTCTCATCAGGTGGCCAGCCCTCAACATTGGACCCAGGATATTCAGGCTAATTTCAAGATGTGGTCTGCATTATGGTTGGGACTGGAACGAGGTCAGAATCGTTACCATATATTAGAGAGGGTACTCCATCACCTGCTTCTGCATCACAGTCTACATCAACTCCATCACCTAGCTGCTTCTGCATCACAGTCTATATCAACTCCAGAAGCATCACAGTCTATATTAACTCCATCACCTGCTTCTCCATCACAGTCTACATCAACTCAAACACCTGCTTCTGCATCACAGTCTATAATTTGTCAACTCCATCACCTGCTTTTGCATCACAGTCTATATCAACTCCATCATCTGCTTCTGCATCACAATTTTTATCAACTCTAACACCAGCTCCATCACCAGGAACATCATCACAGTGCTTCATTTAGTGCTTCACCTAAAGTCATAAACAGACACCTTTGAGAAAGAGAAAACTTGAAAATAAAAGCAGTGATCCTGCCAGTACAAACACACAGAAGATTCTTGGTGCAATGCCAAATGCAATACCAGACTTAAACACAACAAAAGGCATACCCTCCTGCTGCGGCATTTTAGTTGAGAAGACATGCCTAAAACTGCCATTGATAAATCAGGTGAAGCTACTTGCAAAATTAAGTAAAATAATGAAAGAATTGAAGGAAGCAGGTATTACCCAATAAACTGCAGAACCCATGTAATGGATTTTTACTTTTTCACCCTAGCTCATATAAGCTAGGAATATTACCATGTCAGATGAGTGCTCTTGCACAGTGGGACACATAATTTTTCAAGTAATATTTGAAAATTGGTGTCCGGGCATAACGTTTCGAAATTTGTCCAGATTCGGCATTCTTAGGCTGGTCGAAGAGTTTCAGGAGTGTGTGGTTGAATCCTTGGGAAGTGTTGGTCAAGAGGTGGTGGTATTGGGTAGTCACTAGTCAGTCCCTTGGTTACCCAGCTAGCAGTGGCAGCAGCAGGGACTAACAGGGTGGGCTGTAGTGACACATAGTGGGGTGTGTGAGGCAGGGACTAAGAGGGTGGGCTCTATATAGTGACACATAGTGGTGTGTGTGAGGCAGGGACTAAGAGGGTGGGCTCTATATAGTGACACATAGTGGGGTGTGTGAGGCAGGGACTAACAGGGTGGACTCTATATAGTGACACATAGTGGGGTGTGTGAGGCAGGGACTAACAGGGTGGGCTCTATATAGTGACACATAGTGGGGTGTGTGAGGCAGGTTGTTACGTGGATGTGTCGTGACTTGAGCTTCAAGGACCACAGGCCTCGTGAGACGAAGGACCACGTCTATATCTCCTTCAGAAAGAGGTAGGTGTTGCTTTCACCGGGGCAAGGTTGTGATCGCCATTGTGGTTGTGGATAAATTCGTCAATATCAGTGTTTATGCGTAAATTAACTTGATGGGTCAAAGTTTATTCGGTGGAGTTTTCTATGGTTGGGAAATGTTACTGAGGGTGATCTTGTGTTAGGGAACAGTGCAGCTGGATGTAGAGATAAGCCAGTCAGTCTGGTTGATAGCAGAGAGGTGTGTGTGTGTTAGTACCGGGGGATGGAGTCACCCAGTTGTACCCGGTATGGTACTACTGGTGTATGCTCTCTACAGTGGTTGATAGCAGAGAGGTGTGTGTGTGTTAGTACCGGGGGATGGAGTCACCCAGTTGTACCCGGTATGGTACTACTGGTGTATGCTGTCTACAGTGGTTGATAGCAGAGGTGTGTGTGTGTTAGTACTGGGGGATGGAGTCACCCAGTTGTACCCGGTATGGTAGTACTGGTGTATGCTGTCTTTAAGGAGCCGGGTGGTTGACGAGTGCCTTTTTACCTACACTATTGACTTTCTCAAGTTGGGTCTGCTACTCAGTTGTACCCGGTATGGTAGTACTGGTGTGGTTGACGAGTGCCTTTTTACCTACACTATTGACTTTCTCAAGTTGGGTCTGCTACTCAGTTGCTCGTGTTTACATGAGTGGAAGTGATTAATAATATTAAGTGAACAGTACATATGTACAGTTATTTTATGCATTTTATAGTGTGTCTCCCGTGTGACTTTGTAGTACTTTTGTTGTATATATTTGTGTTTAATTAAAGTAATTTCAGGAACTCCTCTATCCATACATCCTGGTGCAATGATCTAATGTTTTGTTTGACAGTGTCTTAACTGTAGCTACGTCTTTATTAACAACCCTCACAATTGGGAATAATAATCAGAAAAGGAGTAAATATAAGTGTGACCCGTTATCTTTATGTTTGGGTATTCTGTCCCTCTTTATGTCACTAATATATATATATATATATATATATATATATATATATATATATATATATATATATATATATATATATATATATATATATATACAGAAACCTCACTTCACCGTGGGGTGTGTGTATGCAAAATAACCACAGGAGAAATAATAGACAGAACAGTAAGTACTTTCGTATATTACATCCTCAGACAGAGTGAAACATAAAAGGGTATAGTCGGAGTATATATACACATAGGCCACCTGGGGGTGGAGCTAAAAGAAACCTCACCTCACCTCACATCACATGCCCAGATTAGTCTGGCGGGAATCTCTTAATTACCTTATCTGTCAACACTTTATCACACTTAAAATGACCATAACTCAAATTCACATTTCTATCATATGTATTAGAAATCATACAAGATTCGATTACATTCCTTTCATAAAAACATTTTGCCTTAGCTAAAACTTTAGAGCCAGCCCAATTAATATGGTGATTGTTGATAGCTTTATGTTGGAATAATCCACTACTTTGTTGTCCCACCTTGACGCTATACTTATGTTGTGATACTCTAGTTTTTAAATCTTTACCAGACTGTCCTATATAAAACTGGTCACAGTCCCTATATGGAATTTTATATATTACACCAGAGTCATTTTCTGGACTATTCTTGATGAGAGTTTTTTTAACTGTATTATCATATTTAAACACTATTTGTACATTGAGTTTCTTCAGTACCTGAATACAATCAATAAAGTTTTCATGGAATGGAAGGCATTCCAGCAAAGAAACGCTTTTATCACGTAAGAGATGAGAGGTTACCTCGCCAGCCATATCAAAAGATACTTGTCCTTCCATTCCATGAAAACTTTATTGATTGTATTCAGGTACTGAAGAAACTCAATGTACAAATAGTGTTTAAATATGATAATACAGTTAAAAAAACTCTCATCAAGAATAGTCAAGAAAATGACTCTGGTGTAATATATAAAATTCCATATAGGGACTGTGACCAGTTTTATATAGGACAGTCTGGTAAAGATTTAAAAACTAGAGTATCACAACATAAGTATAGCTGGGAATGAAACTGAGAGCTCAGGGATGACTGTGACTCTTCTGTACAGGGAAATACAAAAATACTGTATATATTGTGCAAGCAAAGGCAGTTCGATATTTACTTTGCATTGAGCAATTCCTTGTTTTCATTTTTTCTAAACTCTAGAAATCAATTTTATACTCCAGCTGGGACTATAAAAATAAATGCATTGAGCAATTCCTTGTTTTTATTTTTTGCATTGCGCAATTCTTTGTTTTCATTTTTCCTAAACTCTAGAAATTAATGTAATGGTCCAGGAACTATCAGATGAAATAAGGATATACAGGGTGTATCGCGAGGTATATCATTAAATTACACCAGAGATATAAAATAAAAGTTTGAGTATATTTTGTTCTATAAAGTATGCTGTGTTTGATCTCAGTAAAGTACAATGAATACTGATAAAAACTATTTTAACGTGTGTTGTCAAATGGCGGTGAGCGTCGGAGGGAGTGGTAGCCTAATATGTTTTTCGGACCAAAGAGGCCTTATTTATTTCATCTTAATAAGTTTTATCATGATTGCAATATTTATGTGATTTTCTATAACGTACATTGAATCATATTTTCAATGCAGAGGGATAATACCAGGCCCCTATTAATAATATTCGACGAAATATGATTAATATCTTTCGGAGGTTAGGTAAACTTTACCCGACATAACGCCAGCTGCAAGTCTTAGCATTTCCCTACATTTCACGGATTTTCTTCTTATACAGGCCTGGTATTATCCCTCTGCATTGAAAATATGATGCAGCTGCTGACTACGTAAGAACACAATTATTAAAATTTAAAGACCCAATACAACAAAAAAATGTAATTAACAAAATTTTTGACATCATCCATGATTCTATGGACGATATAAATCATTTGTAATGTAAATGCCTATAGGTTGTAATTAAAAATACTAGAAAACTTACACATTTTTAATAATATATACCTTAAAGCAACACTTCAGTTTTTAATTTTGCATGCATAAGCCACACGTCAATATATTGTAAGTATGCTTGTATAAGTTCTATGTTATGGATGAGAGAGGATGAACCCATTGGGTGGCACAAATCAGGGAATTTATTTGGATGATGATGTGAAACTACAAGTAGATTTATTTAAAGTACAGTATATTGTTACTGATGAAGGGGCTGATATGATATCTGGTTTATTGGTTATTATTTTATGCCTTTAGTTTGAATATTGTCTTGCTGCCTAAACACCATCACCCAACAAGCGTGACCAATATTATTCCATGTGGAAACACATGTATAATACATTACAGTACCTCAGTTTGCAATATTTCCATATTATAGTTCTATAATTCTTGGTTAAGCCTCTAAATGATGGCAATCATTTCCATGCAAATTCCTTTTTACAGTATGTGATTTCACAGATCACTATTCTCCTATGGGGAAATCACTGTATTCAATATTTTTTATTACAACTTATGTAAGAGTAAACCCAATGAAAGTTAATGCAATTTTTGTGGGATAACTGGAAGTAGAGTTCCGTAAAACCCAAAGAAATTTTCATTTGTTTTTTCAGACACATATGGTACTGTGAATAATATTATAAATGAAGCCTATAAATTGTAGGAAGGTAAAACACTCTGTTACAGCATTAAGTTATTATTTTCATAACTTACAAAAAAAAAAAAATATATGCCTATTACATTTCTAGTACTATAGCTGTCCCCTATTTACCATATTTACTTGAAATGGGAGGCTGCCCTGTGGGGAGCTGAAATAATCCGTAAAGGATACCCGGACACGCTCTGCAACTGGGGAATACATGTTAGCTCCCAACCTCCCAGCTACATTTCCCAAAACATTTTCTGGTTCCACATCAACGTTACTATTTAACCCCTCTTTCTCCCTCATGAAATTGTGTAACACACACATTGCCTTCACCAGCTTGTCAACCGTTTCTGGTTTTGCAATTATTGGTTGACGGAGAATGCGCCATTTGGTGACCATTATCCCGAAAGCATTCTCAACAACCCTCCGAGCACGGCTCAATCTATAATTATAAATGGCTTTCTTTTCTGTTAAATTGCTTCCAGGATAAGGCTGCATGAGTTCTGGCTTTAAGGGGAATGCCTCGTCACCAATAAAAACATATGGCAAATCTCCATTATTTGCCTGTGGGAGTTGCAGGGTGCCATCCAGCAATGCTGTTCCAAAGGCAGACTGTGCGAAGATGCTGGCATCATGCTCCCTACCATAGGCTCCAACATCTACGTACAGAAACTTATAAGAAGCATCAGCTACAGCCATCAGGACTGTGCTGAATGTCTTTTGAATCTGGATGTGTTTGCCATCTATTGCACCTGGGTTTGAGAAAATAACTATTAGTTGCTTAGCTTAGCACTAGTACCATTCAGAAGTTAACTCTGGTTACAGAAAATACTTTGAGAAAAAGGCAGAAATGGTAAGGGAAGCAAGGGTAAAAGTCAATGATTATTCAAAGGTGTACAATATGTTTGAACTGTTTTAGAGGCTGGTGACACATAGAGCAGCAGAAGTATTAAAATATATTTTAAAAGAATAGGACATAAATAGAAAAACAGGATTAAAGGATCAAGCAGTTGAAACGAGCCTTCGGAGAAATGCCCGTGGAATAAATGATGACTGTACAGTAACAACTGGTATATGCCACAGTTGGTATGGAAATTGAAAGTGATTGAGTGAAATATAAGAAGTTTAATGGTGGCATAAAATTCTCCTATATTTAAGAACCTAAATTGGTTTACTTACATTTCTTAATGGCTTTATTACACTGCAGATGGTTTGATAAAAGATTGTTACTAGACATAAAGTACATTACTTACTCAAGGAATCACTCTTTCATCATCACTGGTATAGTCTGTCTCAGGAAAGTTGAGGGTAGAATATCGTCTTTTTTACTTCAAAGTCAATGTCAAAGGCCGAACACACCTGACCTCTCGACCTGAGGGAATACAGGCTGGCCAGGGACAATGACTCGGACAGTAAGAACAACATTCAATACAACCCACAACACTCCAAGCTTGAGCTGCTACATCTGGTGGAAAGAAGCAAAGACAGGCAAGAATATGAAATAGACAATATAGCAAAAGACTATGGACATTAAGTATTACGACTTCCGCCCTACCACAGTGAATTTAATCTCATAGAACTTATATGGGCTCAGGTGAAAGAGGAGGTCAGAAAAAAGAATTCTAATAATAATCAGACAATGCGTGTGGTGGAAGAAATAACCAGAAATGCAGTGGCGAAAGTGACACCAGAAAATTGGCAAAAATGTATGGAGCATATGAGAAAATTAGAGCAGGAACATATCAAGATCTAGAATACCAGCTGGTCTGCTCATCGCGCATATCGGGCCTGGCTGGTGATGTCGATTGGCCCCCAAACTCAGGCAGCTCTCTGTCTACCAAATACGGGACGGAATAGTAGTCTCTATGGTGGGGGTACATTAGGGTCAATATCAGCGACCTCTCTCATTTCAGTGGCAAAAAGGCCTAACTTTCTTGCCAAAATTCAGGGCTTAGACTTAATGTAGGCGAATCGTTTTTGTTTCTAAAAATTCTTCATATGTATAGGTATCGAAAGTTCTCAGTAGAAGTTTTCGAGAAATGACATATAAGCATAGAAATTGTGCTGTGAAAATAGCATATATACAGGAAGAAGCCTTCATTCTGGCTGTGTATTGAAAACGAGAATATTTTAATCCTTAACAAATCACTTCACACCTCCGCCTCCAACACACACACACACCCTTGATTTGAGTTGAATGTAACATAGTTCATATTCAGACACCGTCGTTTTTATGTATTAATGTATTAGTTTATGCATTAATTTTAGTGTTAAATATACATTATTTTACTTTGTATTAGCTAAAATAGATTATGAAAAGTATTTATCATCTATTTTTTCTATACTGTCCCTACTGAGAAATATCAACACATGTAAAAATGTGTGTGTGTGTGAGAGAGAGAGAGAGAGAGAGAGAGAGAGAGAGAGAGAGAGAGAGAGAGAGAGAGAGAGAATTGTATTTTCAAATTTAAGAGTATGTAAATTTTTACTTAGGACATGTTACTATTAAAACTATTACAAATCAGTTTATATCTTTTCATAACAATTTTATTATAGCAATCCTAAAACAGCATGATTATGTTATCTCCATGGAACATACTAAAGATGAAAACTGATTAACATTAACCTTCCCACCTGCCCACTCCCATCCTTCAACCCTCCTCAAACCTGACATTGGTCAACCCCAGTTAATCCCCCCCCCCCCCTGCCACACCGCCCTTCTCTGTTCTGGCGTGAGCCACGTGCTTCACTCATTTATTCAGACATATTCCTTACAATGAGACAATCTGGAAGAATATCCCATGGTTAGTTTTATCTCTACAACCCAAGCATAATTTTTCAACTTATTTTGATCCCTGCTAGATAAACGGATAAACAAAGGCTACACATTTCAGCACAGTGTGTGTGTGTGTGTAGGAAAGGAAAAGGGAAGGAGACATGGAAGGAGGCATGTTCAGACTCCCGAGGGGACCTTTTAATCCTTCACACTGTCACTTGTGTTCCGATCTTGGCAAAGGCTTTCTTAAAATCTCTCCCTCAAGTTTCCTGAGACAGACTATAATGGAAATCTCTGAATTACAGACAAAAAAATGCCAGCTAAAAGAGAAGGAATATTACGATGAATTTGAACATTTATAATCAAACCTACCGAGACAATTAGGAAAGTTCCACCTGATGTTGAATTCCTCAGCAACTCTCTTCCAGTGATCAGGAGTGGGCCTGGGCAGAAACTCCGGTCCGAGTGCATCCCAAATGGCCTGGCATACTTCTTGGATAATATTGCAAACCGTTGACTGGCCCACACAGAAATACCGTGACACATCTTTCTGGCTCATGCCTGAAGCCAAATATCTGTGGGAAAAAAAGGAAAAAAAATATATATATATTTCCTGTTTAATAGGTTATTCTGGTAGAAATATTGGTAAATTTTCAGAGTTACACATGAGCAAGATTTTAAAAGATCTCCAACAAACAAAGATCAAACTAAAGAAAATTTGAGAATACGAGATAACTTTTGAAATCTTTCCAACCTTACCTAACCTAGACCAAGGCAGATTACTGAGACTTAACCAGTGCAGATTCTGGGACCTAATACCAAAATAGAATATTTCTGCATTTAATGGAATCTAAATGGATGTTAAAATTATACGAATCACACAAAAACACAGTTGGAAAGTCCATTATTTATCTGTCTGTGGGGTCATAGGCAAAGGGGGCATATATCACTTATGATATCACATATCTTACAGAGAGTCAAATTTGCTTTTATATATATATATATATATATATATATATATATATATATATATATATATATATATATATATATATATATATATATATATATATATATATATATATATATATATATATATATATATGAAGGTTAGGTCTTAGGTCTATTGAAGGTTCGTTTGGTTATTTTTGTTTCTATGGTTAACCAAACCATGATTGTATGTTTTAATAAAAAAAAATAACACTCACGTCATAGAATGAATAGGATTCTCGTTCGACATACCTCAAAGTTATTCCCAATCGTTCAGCCACACCAACAGGATCCCTGAACGTAGTGACCTGCTTAGTGATGTAGGGAGCAACTAGCTCTAGGAGATAATCAAATGTGGCTGGAGTCATCCGGTAGGCCCCATGGAAGACATCACCATCCACTCTCTTCTCTGCCTCCATCAGCACCTTCTGTTCACCACGAAGAGGCCTCTCCAGCAGCATCTGGCGTGTCCAGAACCTTCGCCTCCTCCTAGGTCGCCTTGTTGGGCGTCCTCCCTCTCCAGAAAGAAGTAAAACTGCTGCAAACACAAGTAAATCCTCGTCCATCTCCGGTAAGAACTCGGCCATGCTCGCTCGTTGTTGTTGACGTTGTGAAGAAACGGCGCTCAACTCCTCCGTGCCCGTCTGGACGTCGTGTTCGTGACGTCATCAACGTGAACGTCCACCGTCCAAACGGGCTAGTGAGAATCCCGCTTTATTTGACTGTGTGACACGGCCTGAATAACCCTGTATGGCTTGGAAAACTATACAACAAAGGCTTAGAGATCAGTTTATTTATCTTTGGTATAACAATATTACGAAAAAGTCTGTTATAATTATGCCCTGTTCAAGACAATGATCTTTTGGCAGAGATGAGTATCTAATCAAATTGAAGACTAAATCAAGAGTAATCTTGACTAAAATTAGAACAAATAATAATAGATTGCCAGTGACAGTGGGTAGATACCAAAATGTGGCTCGAGAAGAAAGATTTTGTGATGGTGCATTTATTGGGGATGAATTCCATGTTATTTTAGTGTGTAACAATGAAGCAGTATGTCAGCTGAGGCGTACCTTGAGGGACCCGATGATGTATTTTAATAGTCAGAAAAGTGGAGGTAAATAAATCCTTCAAATATTGCCACGAAACACACACACCTACTGTATATGGAAGGAGCTTGTTTCGTAGCATGGTCAGGAGGAATCAGAAGCCACCATGTCTTATACACGATCACAGGGTCCTTAAGGGGGAAGTTTTGTGTTGATAATTCTGAAGCAACTGAATACTCCAAACTATTCCAAGAAACAGAACACCATTATTTTTGCTCTTCTGGTCCTGTTTCCTGGCATACTTTGGAGGAATCGAGGAGCTCCAATTTAATAAAAGCGAATTACCCCCTTAATACCACAACATTTTTTGGACAAGACCTAACACAGATAAATATAAGTCATGAACACAAAGTACTAATGTTAAGATATTAAAAAACCTTGTTAGTTTTTTGGATGCAATATTTAGAATGTTTAGATGAGATAGGGACAAGTGTACTGCCACAAACAAATAACCACCGACACTTTCCTTCCATCATGCAAATAAACCAGTATCGTATCAAAATACAATCATACAACACCTTACGTCAACTCAACCCCCTCAATTATTATTATGAGGTGCTTCAAAAAAAAAAAAAAAAAAAAAAAAATCATATCGAAATATAATCATACAACAACACCTTAGTAACGTCATCTCAACCCCCTCAATTATTGTTATTATGAGGTGCTGCAAAAAAAAAAAAAAAATCAGTATCATATCAAAATATAATCATACAACAACACCTTACGTCAACTCAACACCCTCAATTATTATTATTATTATGAGGTGCTGCAAAATCATACACGTGTTGTTCTTTATTACCAAGATATTTACTACGATGGAAGGAAAGTGTTGGTGCATATTTGATTATGGCTGTACATGTATGCTATATGATAAGTTTATGTCGATTGTGTTGTGCAAATGTAGGAGTAGTGTTCCATACTTCTGTACAAGTCTGAGCAATTAACTCAATTTAATTCAATTCACACACACACACATACTGCACATGGATTGACTCTCTCTCTCTCTCTCTCTCTCTCTCTCTCTCTCTCTCATACACACACACACACACTGCACCTGGATTGACACACACACACACTGCACCTGGAGTGACTCCTTACCTGACCCAGACATCCTCAACCCAAACCACATTGACCATTAGCTTTAAGACCCTGTGATTGTGTATGAGAACTGCAGGCTTCTGATTCCTCCTGACTATGCCATGAAATTAGCTCCTTCCATATAGGTGTGTGTGTGTGTTTTGATTCCTCCTGACTATGCCATGAAACAACCTCCTTCCATATAGGTGTGTGTGTGTGTGTGTGAGAGTGTTTCTTCTGATTCCTCCTGACTATGCCATGAAACAACCTCCTTCCATATAGGTGTGTGTGTGTGTGTTCTAATTCCAACTGACCATGCCATGAAACTAGCTCCTTCCATATAGGTATGTGTGTGTGTGTTTCGTGTGTGTGTGTGTGTGTGTGTGTGTGTGTGTGTGTGTGTGTGTGTGTTTCTTTTGATTCCTCCTGACTATGCCATGAAACAAGCTCCTTCCATATAGGTGTGTGTGTCGTGGCAATATTTGAAGGACTCGTTTACCTCCAATTTTTCTTACTACATCACAGGGTCATTTTAGTCTCCAGGGAACATTTATATGAAACCTTCCTTCCTTCCTTCCTTCTGGGGTCCGGTAGCCAAGGTGAGG
>JAWQEG010004106.1:35000-40000 GCA_033782935.1 Petrolisthes cinctipes
GTGTGTGTGTGTGTGTGTGTGTGTGTGTGTGAGTATACGTGAGTGAATACTATATGGGTAGGGAGAGAGAGGATTAGCAAGTGAGAGAGAGAGGGAGGATTAGCAGGTGAGTGAGAATGGTTGAGGGAAGAAGGGAAGAGGGAGTGTAGGTTAAATTTTAGGAAGAGGCAAGATGCTAAAAATAGGGAAGAGGGAGGTTTAGGGATGGAAAGGAAAGAGAAGGTAGGGAGGGGAAAAGAGGGGAATGAGGGGAGGGAAAAGAGGGAAGTGAGGGGAGTGAAGGGGTAGGGGAAAGGGGAAGTGAGGGGAGTGAGAGGGGAAAGAGGGAAGTGAGAGGGGGAATGAGAGGAGGGAAAAGAGGAGGGAGAGATGGAGTGAAGAGGTAGAGAAAATGCTAATAAAAGAAAGACAAAGAAAGGGAAGGAGAGGAAAGGAATTGAAAGGGAAGGGAAGGAGAGGGAAGGGGATTGGAAGGGAGGGGTAGGTAAAATCTGAGGTAAAGGGAGGAGGGGCAAAATGCTAATAAAAAAAGTAGGGAAGGAGTGGAGGGAAAGAAAGAAGAGAAGGAGGGAGGGGGTGGAGTGGAGGTGGTGAATGGGGGAGGGTGAGGGTGGAAGGGGTAGTGGAGGGGAAGGTGGAAAGAAAGAAGAGGAGGAGGAGGGAGTGGAAGAGGTGAATGTGTGAGTGGAGGAGGTGGATTGGGGAGTGGAGTGGAGTGGAGGGGGTGGTGAATGTGGAAGTGGAGTGGAGTGGAGTGGAGTGGAGTGAGTGAATGTGGGAGTGGAGGGGACGGTGGAAGGGGTAGTGGAGGGGAGGGTGGAAGGGGTAGTGGAGGGGGTGAATGTGGGAGTGGAGTGGAGTGGAGGGGGTGAATGTGGGAGTGGAGTGGAGTGGAGGAGGTGAATGTGGGAGTGGAGTGGAGTGGAGGGGGTGAATGTGGGAGTGGAGTGGAGTGGAGTGGAGGGGGTGAATGTGGGAGTGGAGTGGAGTGGGTGAATGTGGGAGTGGAGTGGAGGGGGTGAATGTGGAAGTGGAGGAGGTGAATGTGGGAGTGGAGTGGAGTGGAGGGGGTGAATGTGGGAGTGGAGTGGAAGTGGAGGGAGTGAATGGGGAGTGGAGGGGAGGGTGGAAGGGGTAGGTAGGGATGGTAGGGATAAAGGAAGGGTGAGGAAGGAAAGGGTAGGTAGGGATAAAAGGAGGGAAAGGCAAATTGCTTAATATAGGAAGTTAATAACAAGAAACAACAGCTGGGAAATTGGTTGGTGGGTTGGTTGGTGTGTGGTTGGTGTGTGGGTTGGTTGGTAGGTAGGTTGGTTGGTTGTGTGGTTGGTGTGTGTGTTGGTTGGTTGTGTGGTTGGTTGGTGAGTGGGTTGGTTGGTAGGTAGGTAGGTTGGTTGTGTGGTTGGTTGGATGGTGAGTGGGTTGGTTGTGTGGTTGGACTGTTGATTGGTTGATGGTTAGTATGTGGGTGGGTGGGTGGGTTGGATGGTTGGGTTGGGTTGAATGGTGGGTTGGTAGGTTAGTTGGAAGGTAGGTAGGTTGGTAGGTAGGTAGGTTGGTAGGTAGGTAGGTAGGGATGGGTTAAGGTCAACGAGGAAGGTGGGAGTGTACTGTAATGAGGTCACCCAAGGGAGAGGGTATAAAACCATCTCTTTGCCCACACATCCCAGCCATTCTCCCCTGTGAGCACCTCTAGCCAACACGATGATACTGTTGGTGCTGTTCATCTCCTCGCTGTGTCTACAACTGGGGACTGTCGAGGGGCTAGCCAAGGCAGAGCCAGATCACCACCCTCACATAATCAAAATCTGTCCCCCGAGTCCTCAAAGCATCACCATTACCAGGACAATTGAGAAGCCTTATGTGGAGACGGTGACTGTACAGGAAGCCAGTTACCATCATGAACACATGCCCGTTACTGAGTACGTGCTGGAGACTGTGGATGTTTATCTGACTCATCAAGTGACTGTAACACCTACTGCTGACCTCACCACTGTACTAAACCGTCACATAACAACGCCTTACTACACCACCACCACCGCCACCTTCTACAATACGGTATTTCACCATGAGACCTGTAGTGTATTGGTGACCGATGTGAATGCCCAGGATTCCCTAGTGCAAGGAAAGGATACCACCTACTTTACCACCACCTACACCAGTACCAGTACCACCTACAGTCTGTCAACCATGTACCAGACCTCAGAGTGGCACAGGACTATATACTCAGTGGTTACACATTCAACCAACGTACCACACTTCGTAACCTCCATCAACCTCGTCACATCTCTCACCACACTCATCTCTACCGACGTCAATAACTTCTCCCTGCTTGTCACCGCTACCCTGGCAGCCACAGAGACGGTACATGTTGACTGTGCTCCCTCACCTGTCATTATCCAACAGACAACAACCACTGTAAATACACACAAGACGAAGGGAGAGACTGGGAAGACCACGGGACAGAAGATCAAGGAGTTCTTCAGAGACAAGATCACCAACAAGTTCCTCAGGCTGTTCGGGAAGGGAAGACAGAAGTACGAACATCTCGAGTCCAAAGGTTTAGTGCATCCACTCAATGAAGCTCTGGCATCCGAGCAAGGCCAAGCATTATTAATCGGTGGTCAGGGGTCGTCTTCAGGGAAAGGGAAAGGAGGCAGCAGCGGATCCTCCTTCATAAAGGGAGAAACTCAGGGTCTAGGGTCTGTGAAGGGCCAGGGAAGTATAAGTGTTCATCAGGGTGCGTCTTCAGGGAAAGGAGTTGGCCTTTCATTCGTCAAAGGAGAAACTAAGGGTATTCTAGGAGGCGCTAAGGAGGATTTGAGCCTTGCTATTGCTGGTGGTGGTGATGGTGGTACAGCCTTTGGAAGCATTGGTAGCCCATATGGCCAAGACTATGATGATTCTTCCTACAGTGTTGGGTTGGATTACTCTGTGAATGGTGAGCCCCACTTCAACGGAGATTATGACTCTTACACTGTATCTGTCTATTAATTAATTATGGCAACCCCAGTGATGTAGTAAGAAAATTGGAGGTTAGAGTGACAAGGTAAATATATATAGCTTCACAGACGTAGCTATATTTACCTTGGTTAGTGCCAAAAATAATCTACATTGAAGTAGCTGATATATATATTTTTTCTTTTTCATATCCTGAAATTATGGAGTTTTAGTATGAGTTTTATTATAATCACTATTTATTGTTTCTATGTTCATTATCATTGTAGTACCCATTTGGTTCTAGTATTTCCTGTTAGATGTTGCATTATTGGTTGTACTGTACATGTAACAAACAAAATAAATACTTAAATAAAATATAAATAAAATATAATATAATGGATGTCTTTTCCTCCTCTGGTGGTGGGTTAGTCAGAATATAAATTGGAGTTTAGTGAGTCGTAAATATGTTGCCACGAAACACCTGCACCACTATTGAAGGAGTTTGTTTCGTGGAATAACCAGGAGGAATCAGAAGCCTCAACCAAGTCTCTCTCTCTCTCTCTCTCTCTCTCTCTCTCTCTCTCTCTCTCTCTCTCTCTCTCTCTCTCTGGAAGGAGCTTGTTTCGTGGCATAATCAGTGTATGAGTGTAAAATGAAGTATTTTAATAAAAGGCTAGAAATACAATAAGTACATGTTTTTTTAGTCAAACTTTGATCATAAGAAAAAAAGCATGTGTATTTATCATTAAACACGTAACCTATTTGTCAGGTACAGCCACAATCAAATAACCACCGACAATTAGCTTCCATCGTACAAATAAATCAGTATCACATCAAAATATAATCATACAACAACACTTTACGTCAACTCAACCCCTTCAATTATTATTATGAGGTGCTGCAAAATCATACACGTGTTGTTCTTTATTACCAAGATATTTACTACGATGGAAGGAAAGTGTTGGTGCATATTTGATTGTGGCTTTACTACATAATGTGCTGCTTTATGAAAATTGGAGGCTTCTGATTCCTCCTGACCATGCCACGAAACAAGCTCCTTCCCTATAGGTGTGTGTGTGTGAGAGAGAGACTTGGAGGCTTCTGATTCCTCCTGACCATGCCACAAAACTAGCTCCTTCCCTATAGGTGTGTGTGTGTGTGTGTATGAGAGAGAGAGAGAGAGAGAGAGAGATTTGGAGGCTTCTGATTCCTCCTGACCATGCCACGAAACAAGCTCCTTCCATATAGGTGTGTGTGTTTCGTGGCAATGTATGAAGGACTCATTTATCTCCAACTTTCTGACTGTTTACATGGGAAGAAAAGAAGAATTGTTTACATGGGAAGAAAAGAATTGTTTACATGGGAAGAAAAGAATTGTTTACATGGGAAGAAAAGAACTGTTTACATACGAAGAATTTTTTTTACATGGGGATAAAAGAAGACTGTTTACATGGGAAGGAAAGAAGACTGTTTACATGGGAAGAAAAGAATTGTTTACATGGGAAGAAAAGACAGTTTACATGGGAAGGAAAGAACTGTTTACATGGGAAGAATAGAAGACTGTTTACATGTGTGTGTGCAGTAACTAATGTGAGTGTGCGTTATTCCTGTGCATGTGTGTGTGTGTGTATGTATATGTAAACACACATCAAATCTAACCTCTCTCTCTCTCTCTCTCTCTCTCTCTCTCTCTCTCTCTCTCTCTCTCTCTCTCATCCTCCTCGGTCACGCGTTAAGGTGGTAATAATTCACTTTTGTTACATTGGAGTGCCATGATTCCTCCAAAGTATGCCAGGAAACAGGACCACATGAACAAAAATAATGGTGTTCTGTTGCTTGGAATAGTTTGGATGAATTAGTTGCTCCAGATTTACCAACACTGCACTTCCCTCAATAACGTATATATAGGTTGTACTATTCTTACCTCACCCAGTGTCACATGAGTCCTATATTTATCTCTCTCTCTCTCTCTCTCTCTCTCTCTCTCTCTCTCTCTCTCTCTCTCTCTCTCTCATACACACACCAAGTCTAATCTCTCTCTCTCTCTCTCTCTCTCTCTC